>JABMCL010000188.1:610000-617500 GCA_018857735.1 Alviniconcha marisindica | reverse complement strand
CCAAGCACATCATTGTGGGGCGTTTATTCAGGAACATTCATCTATCATTACAATATTCCTCTCCCCCACTCATTCACGCGTCTTTGTATTTTTTTTTTTCCACATGTACATCCTGCACTGTGCCTTTTTCCCCTTTTGGTCAAAATTTTACAGTCCCTCCTGCACTGTGCCTCCTTCCCTTGGTCACAGTGTACATGTACATCCCGCACTTGTTTTGGCCCTTTGAAATGATTTTTTCCCCCTTCATGTACATCCCGCACTAGGGCCTTTTTCCCCTTGGTCACATTGTACATGTAAAATCCCGCACTATGCCTCTTCCCCTTGGTCACAGTGTCCCTGTACATCCCGCCCCTTGCCCCCCTTTCCCCTTGGGTCAAAAGTGTACATTTTAAAAAAAATCCCGCCCTATGCCCCCTTTCCCCTTGGTCCCCCCAGTGTACATGTACACCCCGCACTATGCCTTTTCCCCCTTTGGGTCACAGTGTACTTTGTACACCCCGCACTATCCCTCTTCCCCTTGGTCACAGTGTACATGTACACCCCGCACTATGCCTTTTCCCTTGGTCACAGTGTACATGTACATCCCGCACTATGCCTTTTCCCCCTTTGGTCACATTGTACAAAATTTTTTCTTTTTTAAACTTTGCCCCAAAAATTAAACATTTCGGAGCCCTGAGCCGTTTTTTCAAATACTTTTTTGGGGGATTCTTCTGTGTTCTCGTTTCCCCCGTCTTCGTCTTGTCTTCTTCTTCCTCCGTGTAGTTCTGGGACCCCACACCCCACTACGCCTGACTATGACGCTGCATAACTGATTACCAAAATCCTCCTCCTCCTCCTCTTCCTCCTCCTCCTCATTATTATCATCTTCTATTATTTGTCGTCATGATTCGCCCTGATATAACCGTCATAGTTGTCTGGGCGTTCAGAAACAATTTCCTTCCTTCCTTGTCGTCAACAGGTTACCATGCAGACGTTAAAATCCGGTTAGCGCGTGCTGACCCAGTTTTTGCTTGTTATTGCAGCAGTCACAGTCACTGACCCCGTTACTGCTTGTCGTTTATTTGCAGCAGTCACAGTCACTGACCCCGTTACTGCTTGTCGTTTATTGCAGCAGTCACAGTCACTGACCCCGTTACTGCTTGTCGTTTATTTGCAGCAGTCACAGTCACTGACCCCGTTACTGCTTGTCGTTTATTGCAGAGTCACAGTCACTGACCCCGTTACTGTTTGTCGTTTATTGCAGATTTAAGTCACTGACCCCGTTACTGTTTGTCGTTTATTGCAGCATTTTTAGTCACCTTGACCCCGTTCCCGTTTGTCGTTTTTCCAAAAAGGCAGTCACAGTCACTGACCCCGTTACCGTTGTCTTTGTTCCAGCGGTCACAGTCACTGACCCCGTTATGTTTGTCTTTTTCCAGCTTTAAGTCACTGACCCCGTTACTGTTTGCCCCGGTTTTTATTGAGCATTTAAGTCACTGACCCCGTTCCCGTTTGTCTTTTTCCAGCGGTCAAAAGTCACTGACCCCGTTACCGCTTGTCTTTTTTTTAGCGGTCACAGTCACTGACCCCGTTACCGCTTGTCGTTGTTCCAGCGGTCACAGTCACTGACCCCGTTACCGCTTGTCGTTGTTCCAGCGGTCACAGTCACTGACCCCGTTACCGCTTGTCGTTGTTCCAGCGGTCACAGTCACTGACCCCGTTACCGCTTGTCTTTGTTCCAGCGGTCACAGTCACTGACCCCGTTACTGTTTGTCGTTTATTGCAGCAGTTAGTCACTGACCCCGTTACCGCTTGTCTTTGTTCCAGCGGTCACAGTCACTGACCCCGTTACCGCTTGTTGTTGTTCCAGCATTCAGTCACTGACCCCGTTACCGCTTGTCGTTGTTCCAGCGGTCACAGTCACTGACCCCGTTACTGTTTGTCATTATTCCAGCAGTTTTTATTGTAGCAGTCACAGTCACTGACCCCGTTATCGCTTGTCGTTGTTCCAGCGGTCACAGTCACTGACCCCGTTACCGCTTGTCGTTGTTCCAGCAGTCACAACAGAAATGGGAATTGTAACCAAGGCGGCGGCGTGCAGCGCTGTGCTGGTTGCCATGGTGATTGCCGGAGTGTTGTCGTATAGAAGTCCCGTGGTGCAGTTCCACCAGTACCCGGGTCTCCATCGTCAGCAGGTCCACTTCAAGCCTGAACACCCCGAGGACCGGGGATACGTCAAAAACTGTGGTCAGTGAGCTTTGTGCAGTCATGTAGAACAAGTGCAACAGCCTAAAAATTGATACGCCTAAAAAACGTGGTCAGTTTGCTTTGTGCATTGAATGTAGAGGAAGAGAATCTATGTTTTTGGGGAAAGCCAAAAATGCTAAAAAAAACAACAACAACACAAAATGAGGCCCAAATGCAAATTTTTTGGGGGAAGCCCCCCCCCCCCCCCCCCTCTTTTTTTTTTTCTTTTCATGTTACAAAATAAAAATTAAAAGGTTTTAAAAAAGAGATGCAGGTACTTATCTGCTTTTTTGTGAGTTTTTTTTGTTGCGTTGTTTTTTTGGGGGTCCAGTGGGGTTTTGTGCGAGTCCTTTTGGGGCCCGGGAATATTATAACCAGAAAAAAGCGGCACGTGCGTCAAAAAGGTTTATTTTGGGCAGGGGACAAACTCCCCAAACATCGGTTTTTCCCGGGCCCCTTTCCCCCAAACCCCCGCCGATTTTTTTTTTCGCCACTGAAAAGGGGCAACTCTTTTTCTCCGCGCAGCTGTCCCGCCCCCCCCGGGGAAGGGGGAAATTTTTATGACTGTAGAAGCAACCTACGCCAAAACCCCGCACGTAAAAAAACGCACCCCCCCCGGGGAAAAAAAAAAGAAGTTTTCCCTCTCGATTCAAACGATTGTGGGGTTTTTTTTGTGCTGGGGTAAAATTTGCTGGCGGGTATTTAAAAGAAAACGCCCTTTTTTTCTTTTTAGTTTTTTTGTAAGAAATTACCACTGTTTTTGGGGAAACACAAAAAAATGCTGTTAGCGGGCAGTTTTTTTTGGACCCTATGGCGTTTCCCAAATACGCGGAGTGGTTGAAGGAAAAAATTTTCGTAAACCCCGTGCTTGGAGTTTTGGGGCCCGACGTCGGCCAGGTGAAAGGGGGGGCATGTTGCAGCAACAGAGGGGGATGTTGCAGCAACAGAGAGGGATGTTGCAGCAACAGAGAGGGATGTTGGGAGCAACAGAAAAGGGTGTTTTTCAGCAACAAAAGAGGGCATGTTGGGAGCAACAGGGGGCATGTTTGGGAGCAACAGAGAGGGCATGTTTTCAGCAACAGAGAAAGGGGAGGGTTGGGACAAAAAGAGAGGGCATTTTTTTGGGAGCAACAGAGGGGGCCCGGGTTTCAGCAACAGAGGGGGCATGTTGCAGCAACAGAGAGGGCATGTTGCAGCAACAGAGAGGGCATGTTGCAGCAACAGAGAGGGCATGTTGCAGCAACAGAGAGGACATGTTGCAGCAACAGAGAGGGCATGTTGCAGCAACAGAGAGGACATGTCAGAGGTTGTGGTTGGTAGTCTGTATTTTGCCTGCCTGTGTGCCCGTTGGATGACTCGAGAGATGGTCAAACTGTTGTTAAAGTGAGCCGGTTTGGCCTAGCGGTAAGGGGTTAGGCTTAACGGAAGGCCTCTTATGGGGCTTCGGGCCTTTTCCTTTTCCCCCTTTAAAAAGTTTTTGGTTTTTGGACCCGGCTTGTGACTTTTTTTCATCCCTTCCCACTGAAAACAATTAAAAAACCCCATCGCTGCCCTCCCCTTTAAAGCAGAAAGCCATTCCCCGGTGGGGACAGGGTAGCGATAGGTATATAAATTTCCCCCTCCCCCCCTCCTACCCCCCCCCCTTCTCCCCGTCCCTAATAAGCCTTATGGTTTCCATGGACGTTAAGCACCATGTTTACATTCTTACATACTGTGGTTAGTTTGATTTGCCTGTGTACCCTCGGGGCGACAATACCACAGCACGAGACACGTCAACGGTTGTGGTTAGTGTGCCTGACGTCTCGTGCTGTGTTCACACCCAAATGGCGGCACTGGTGACATATTGTCTGGTTTAATGTGGCTGACGTCTTGTGCTCACAGCCCATGGCGGCACTGGTTACATCATTGTCTGGTTAGTGTGGCTGCGTCGTTGTTTCACAGCCCATTGCGGCACTGGTTACATCATTGTCTGGTTATTGGCTGACGTGTTGTGTTCACACCCATGGCGGCCTGGTGACATATTGTCTGGTTTAATGTGGCTGACGTCTTGTGCTCACAGCCCATGGCGGCACTGGTTACATCATTGTCTGGTTAGTGTGGCTGACGCGTTGTATTCACAGCGCACTGTGGCACTGGTTACATCATTGTCTGGTTAGTGTGGCTGACGCGTTGTATTCACAGCGCACTGTGGCACTGGTTACATCAGTGTCTGGTTAGTGTGGCTGACGTATGTGTTCACACAGCCCATTGCGGCACTGATTACATCATTGTCTGGTTAGTGTGGCTGACGTACTGTGTTCACACAGCCCATTGCGGCACTGATTACATCATTGTCTGGTTAGTGTGGCTGACCTATTGTGCTCACAGTCCACTGTGGCACTGGTCTTTAAAATCACACAGCCTGGTTAGTGTGGCTGACGTATTGTGTTCACACAGCCCATTGCGGCACTGATTACATCATTGTCTGGTTAGTGTGGCTGAAGTATTGTGTTCACACATCCCATTGCGGCACTGATTACATCATTGTCTGGTTAGTGTGGCTGTGTTGTGTTCACAAGATCCACATCAGCCTGGTTAGTGTGGCTGACGTATTGTGTTCACACAGCCTATTGCGGCATTGATTACATCATTGTCTGGTTAGTGTGGCTGAAGTATTGTGTTCACACATCCCATTGCAGCACTGATTACATCATTGTCTGGTTAGTGTGGCTGTGTTGTGTTCACAGACCACTGCAGCACTTGTAACCATCATAGTCTGTGGTTGGTCTGCATGACATATTTTGTTGTGTTCACAGCGCAATGCGGCACTGTTTACATCAAAGTCTGGTTAGAGTGACTGAAAATTTGTGTTGTGTTCACATCACATGGCGGCACTGGTTACTTCAAAGTCTAGTTAGCGTGACTGCCGTAATGTGTTCACAGCCCATGGTGGCAGTGGTCACATCAAAGTCTGGTTAGTATGGCTGGTTACCTCAATGTCTGGTTAGTTTTCTGGTTACATCATAGTCTGGTTAGTGCGGCTGGTTACCTCAATGTCTGGTTAGTGTTCTGGTTACACCATAGTCTGGTTAGTGTGGCTGGTTACCTCAATGTCTGGTTAGTGTTCTGGTTACATTATAGTCTGGTTAGTGTGGCTGACGTATAGTGTTGTGTTTACAGGCCATGGCGGTCCCGCTTACTTCAATGTGAGCTGGTCTCCGAAACAAATCAGCCCCATGAGTCAAGTCAGCATATACGCCAACGTTGTATCGCGTAAGTAGAACCGTGTGTGTGTGTGTGTGTGTGTGTGTGTGTGTGTGTGTGTGTGTGTGTGTGTGTGTGTGTGTGGTGAGTGAGTGAGTGAGTGAGTGAGTGAGTGAGTGAGTGAGTGGTGGTGTGTGTTGTGTGTGTGTGTGTGTGTGTGTGTGTGTGTGTGTGTGTGTGTGTGTGTGTGTGTGTGTGGTGTGTGTGTGGTGGGGGAGGGGCGGTGGGGGTGCGTGGGGTGCGTGCGTGCGTACGTGCGTGTGGTTGCTCGTGTCCGTGTGTGTGTGTTTCTTTCCGTGTGTGTTTACGAGTGTGTACGTGCGCATGTTTTGTGTGTGTGTGTGTGTGTGTGTGTGTGTGTGTGTGTGTGTGTGTGTGTGTGTGTGTGTGTGTGTGTGTGGTGTGTGTGTGTGTGTGTGTGTGTGTGTGTGTGTGTGTGAGAGAGAGAGAGAGAGAGAGAGAGAGAGAGAGAGAGAGAGAGAGAGAGAGAGAGAACTCGAACTCGAAAACTTTATTTTCCAAGGATTGTAGTTTAGGTTCATTTAGACCTGTCTAACAACTAGTCCTTGCTAAACTACTGAATAAGTGAACAATGGAGAAACAATTATATGAAAACAAAAAACTAAAACAAACAAAAAACTAACTTTACAAACTCGATTAATATTTAAGCATGATAAACAATATACAAACAAATAGAATATAATACTACCCTATTAATAGTAATAAACATACAGGAAAACCAACATCATTGAAAATACTTTGAGAGAGCGAGAGAACTCGAACTCGAACTAGAAAACTTTATTTTCCAAGGATTATAGTTTAGGTTCATTTAGACCTGTCTAACAATTAGTCCTTGCTAAACTACCGAATAAGTGAAAAATGGAGAAACAATTATATGAAAATTAAAACTAAAAATGTTTTACAAACTCGATTAATATTTAAACAGGATAAACAATATATAAACAAATAAAATATAATACTACCACTATTAATAGTAATAAACATACAGGAACAGCAAAATCATTGAAAATACTTTGAAATGACAATGAATGAATAAGATGTATACTCAGCAAAAATGGTGTTGACATATATCTCGCAATTATTTGTAAATCATGAAAACATAACATGGCTCAGTGGTACGGGGTGGTTGGGGGTGGGGGGTGGGGGGGGGGGGGGGGGAGGAGGGGGGGAGGAGGAAGGGGGGGAAGAGGGGAAAAAAAGAAGAAGAAAAAAAGCATGTAGATCAGATCATAAATCACAGTAGGCAATGCTGCATTCACTCACTCAGAGAGAGAGAGAGAGAGAGAGAGAGAGGAGAGAGAGAGAGAGTATTCTTTCTCCTCCTTTAGAGTTCTAGCCTCCCAACGACCGTGAAACCGGTAACTACTTCGTTTTTTACGCCCAGTCAACCAGAACGATTATGTCAGGGCACCGTCCAACTAAACGGCCACACTTTGGACAGAAACTGACTTTGTCGACGCAATCAACAGTTGTTCTGCACGATCACATTGAAATGGGAGGCGGGAAAAATTGCGGGTGTGCGCGTTATGTGGATTTCGCGAAGTGACCACACAGGCATGCATACTACGACAACTGGCGCTGCGCACTTTGAGAACGGCAAAATAACCCTTTCACTGCCGTGCCTGCCGCACCGTCAGTGGAAAAACGACCAACAGAAGTGCCAAATTTGAAATGGTTAAGGATTCCCCCCCCCCTCTTTCAGTGAGAGCACTTCTACCAAAATGCATGGTATTGAAAGTGGATTTATTATTGTAGGAATTACACCAGCCTATGACAAAACAACAGGATGGCAATTCCCAATCATAGTGTCCGAAATGTTGACCTTTTTGACCTCCATTTGTGATCCACGTCTAGGTCGCACCGTCTGTTTGGCACACAGGAAGCGCTGGTTTTCTGTTTGAGATTCATTCAGTCGAGATTTTATCAACTGATGTGCCCTTCAGAATCTGGAGAAGAAGATCCGCCATTTTGCATTGCGGACGACTGATGAAACACGTGCGAGCTACCAAC
>JABMCL010000188.1:597500-600000 GCA_018857735.1 Alviniconcha marisindica | reverse complement strand
GAACACCAAGCGGAAAAACGTACGCAGATCGGTGGTTATAGCGTGTCTTGTATGTACCTTGTATTTACACGCATGCCAGGTGAGAGTTACCGTCGGCGACTCAGGTCTTTGCTGCTGAACTTGTGTTCGTATTTCGAGCGCTAATTAACTCCCTTGTGTGTTGATGCAGCTACTGTGGGATCCAGCCCCGGTCGAAACGAGTCAAGTAATTCTTCGTTCCATTTAAAGGAAAACGTGGGGGCCACATGATTATGAATAACAAGCCAGAAATGTACACACGTGAACTACTGAGGGTGAAGGGCCGTTGTTCAGATGTTCGAGTCAACACTTTTGCACACACCAGTGCCTGTCTCCCCTTAGTGTGCACAAGGACGTACTAAGAGTAAGATCGTTTGCGCACGTTAAATACTCCCCTAACGGCCTGCGACAGAGAAATACACAGTTAACGCTTAACGGTCGCCCATAATGCTACTCCTAGTGGAAGAAGAAGAAGAAGAAGAAGAAGAAGAAGAAGAAGAAGAAGAAGAAGAAGAAGAAGAAGAAGAAGAAGAACAACAACAACAACAACAACAACAACAACAACAACAACAACAACAGCAACAAGAGCCCAAAGCAGTAAACATAGAAATCAAAATGAACAGGAATAATTTTAATTTGTATTAATTTGTTTTAGAAAGCTTTAAAAAAAAAAAGGGAGGGGGGCGTTGGGGTGGAGGGGCGGGAGTGGGAGGGGGAAGGATTTATGGGGGTGGGGTGGGGTGGGGGTGGGGGGGGAAGGATTTATGGGGGTGGGGTGGGGGGGGGGGGGTGCTAGGGGGAGCAAACAAAACCAAACACAGCAAGTCGTTGAAACAACATGCCTACACGTCAAAATATACAAGTTAATTGATAAACAACAAGCACCTCAAAAATAATATACAAGTTAGTGGATAAACAACGAGCACCTCAAAATATACAAGTTAGTTGATAAACAACAGCACCTCAAAAATAATATACAAGTTAGTGGATAAACAACAAGCACCTCAAAAATAATATACAAGTTAGTGGATAAACAACGAGCACCTCAAAAATAATATACAAGTTAGTTGATAAACAACAAGCACCCCAAAATATACAAGATAGTGGATAAACAACGTGATGCCATAATGTAAACTGGGGGCGGGGTGGACTGGGCGGTAGGGTGTGTGGGGGTGGAGGGGGGTGGAGGGGTAGGTGTGGTGGTGGCGGAGAGGGGGGGGGGGGGGGGGGGGGGGGGGGGGGAGCGAAATAAATAAAACGAAATCTGCGTGATGCATCCGGTGACGTAGCCTGTTGGTTACATGGCCTGGGATCGTGTGTGTCACTAGCTGTCACAGCGAGGCTAGCATGCCACGTGACGTTCTCGTCCAGACCTTGCCACTTAAAGGAGAGATACAATACAGTACAATATGGGTGAGCCGGTTTGGCCTAGCGGTAAGGCGTCAGGCTGGTAAGCAGAGGGACCTCGGTTCGAATCCGCTTCGGCTCTCCTTTCTCTTCAAAGGGTGTGGTCTGTGGACACTGTCTTGTGACTTTGTCCCTCACAATTATAAAACATTAAAATGGCTCTCATCACTGCCCATCTTAATGCAGGAGTCATTCTGGTGGTGACAATGTAGCGATATGTATAATAATCTCCCTCTCCATCTTTCCCCACCTCCATAGTCCCTTCCCCCCTTCTCCCCGTCCCTAATAAGCCTTGCGGTTTCTGTGGACGTTAAGCACCATGTTTACTTACTTACTTACTCGCAGTACAATACAATAAAATAATATTAATTTTGATTAATCCTTATAAAGGAAATTCGGTTGTCTACCTTGGACAAATAGTTAAAAAAGCTTTTTTTTAAAAGTATCATTAAAAACAGTAAGTAAATTCATCATATAGTTTCACTCACTTAATTACAATAAAGCTTAACAAAACAGACGGACAGGTTTGGCCCAGCGGTAGGCGCTACAGCCTGGTAGGCAGACGTACGTAGGTTCGAGCCGTCTTCCACAAACTCGGCTTTCTCTTTAGAAGTTGTGATTTATGGACAGTCTTGTGACTCAGCCCCTCACAATTAACGAAACATTAAAATAGCCCTCGTCACAGCGCATCTTAGCTCAGACTCATTCTGGTGGTGGTGACAGTGTACATAGAGGAGAACTAGTTGCAGCTTTTTTTAGTTGCACGGGAGGTGCCTTGGAATGGCTACTTATTAATTTTGGCCACACCCACACGGCATAGTAAAGGTGCACCTCTGTGTAGGTACACAGGAGTTACAAGAAAGGTACCGTTTAAGCTCCGCCCCAAAGATAGGAAAAGGGTGTCCGATGGGTACTGAAAAGTGTCGTGCTCCTATGGCTTTAGGTATGCATACTACACTTCCTGTTTCCATCACTTACTTCGTCAGATCTCCGTCCACGACAGTACCTCTCTGGAGAGAACTCGAAGTCAGACAAGTGTAACAACAACGACGATGACGCAAGTGATCCGTATAGC
>JABMCL010000188.1:587500-592500 GCA_018857735.1 Alviniconcha marisindica | reverse complement strand
GCATAGTATAACGCATAAAATAAATATAATATGCAAGAATGAAAAGCACACGCACGCACGCACGCGCGCGCACGCACACAGACACACAGACACACACTCACACACACACACACACACACACACACACACACACACACACACACACACACACACACACAACACACACACACACACAAAACACACAACAAACACACACACACACACACACACACAACAACACACACCACACACACACACAAACACACACACACACACACACACACACACACACACACACACACACACACACACACACACACACAAACACACACACACACATACACGCGAGTGCTTTGGCGCCCAGTACGAGACTGACCGGCAAGTTGATGGTGGTGACTGTTTTCTTCACAATTAACGAACCCATCGTCTGCATCAATGACCGGAGATAAGATTAAACGTGTGACAGCATCAGTGTGAACGAGACGTGCAACATGGTGAGTAAAACTGTGTATGTACATACTTTTATGACTTATTGCTGTTGTTGAAAGTATTTGTGCAACATAGTGAGTAAAACTGTGTGTGTACATACTTGTATTACTTATTGCTGTTGTTGAAAGTATTTGTCAAAGGCAGGCAGCCTGATTTCCCTTTATTATGAATTAGTAAAATATTGTATTGTAGCCAGTCATTGAGCTTACTGTTGTGAATGCACTGTAGTAACCAGACAGGCATCACTGAATTTACTGTGGTGAATGCACTGTAGTAACCAGACATGCATCACTGATTTTACTGTGGTGAATGCACTGTAGTAACCAGACAGGCATCACTGAATTTACTGTGGTGAATGCACTGTAGTAACCAGACAGGCATCACTGATTTTACTGTGATGAATGCACTGTAGTAACGAGACAGGCGTCACTGATTTTACTGTGGTGAATGCACTGTAGTAACCAGGCAGGCATCACTGATTTTACTGTGGTGAATGCACTGTAGTAACCAGACATGCATCACTGATTTTACTGTGGTGAATGCACTGTAGTAACCAGACATGCATCATTGATTTTACTGTGGTGAATGCACTGTAATAATCCTCCAGGCATCACTGAGTTTATTGTGGTGAGCAATGCATTGTAGTAACCAGACAGGCATCACTGATTTGATTGTGGTAAATGCATTGAAATAACCAGTCATGCATCACTGAGTTTATTGTGGTAAATGCATTGTAATAGCTATGCCTGTCGTCACTGAGTTTATTGTGGTGAATGCATTGTAATAACTATGCCTGCCGTCAGTGAGTTTATTGTGTAATAGCTATGCCTGTCGTCACTGAGATTATTGTGGTGAATGCATTGTAATAACTATGCCTGTCGTCACTGAGATTATTGTGGTGAATGCATTGTAATAACTATGCCTGCCGTCAGTGAGTTTATTGTGGTGAATGCATTGTAATACTATGCCTGTCGTCACTGATATTATTGTGGTGAATGCATTGTAATAACTATGCCTGCCGTCAGTGAGTTTATTGTGGTGAATGCATTGTAATAGCTATACCTGTCGTCACTGAGATTATTGTGGTGAATGCAGGGTAATAACTATGCCTGTCGTCACTGAGTTTATTGTGGTGAATGGTGTGTAGTAACCAGCCATACATCAGTGAGTTTATTGTAGTGAAGGCATTGTAATAAACCAGCCAGGCATCACTGAATTGATTGTGGTGAGTGCACTGTAGTAAACAGCCAGACATCCCTGAGTTTATTATGATGAATGAATTCGAGTAACCGGCCTTTACTGTGTTGAATGCTCTGTAGGAATCAGTCTGTCGTCACTGAGATTATGGTGGTGGATGACCTGAATATAAATTAAGTAATACATTTATATAACCCTTCCAGTAAAACGTTTGCCACAGTCATGCTGCTTGAATTATGCGCGTACTCTTTCTTTCGCGTGCGTGTTTGTCTCCTCTGGTTTCTTTGTAATCATGTCCGCAGTTGTAGCATAGAGGTGATAAAATATTATGGTATTCTTCTCTCGTTTCCAACGTGTTTGATATATGATTACGAATTATTGCAAGTATTTTAAACCACAGAAAAGCCAAATAGCAAGGCCTACATCGCACGACCCCTTCCTGACATGCACACGCACGCGCATGTTTACACACACACACACACACACACACACACACACACACACACACACACACACACACACCACACCACAGCACACAGCACACACACACACACACACACACACACACACACACACACACACACACACACACACGCACTCACACCACAGTAGTGAACTGAAATAATTTACAAAAGAAGGTGGATGGGACAGAGAGTTTCCTAGCAGTAGCAGCTAGGTCTTAAACAGATGAGTGTTCAGAGAGCGTTTTTATAGACAATTTGCAGACCCACAATGGTTCGTCTGTGAATAGTTTTGCAACAGAAGTACCTTTGCACTTCAAAATTGGCACGGGAAAAATAGCCTCTTGATTGGCCAGTCGCGTCAGCTAATTTTTTTATGCATACGACCCGACAGGCCGGCAGACGATATTCTGGGCTTTAGTTTGAATCAAAGACTTGTGCATATTTTGTCGGGGAATTGATAGTGGTATCTGGCTAATGTCTGTTCTGACCCACTGGTTTATTCAGAATTATTTGGACCTCGTCAACACAAATACACGAGGCAAACATTTATGAGTCCCTTGGTTTGAACGATTTTACTCATGAAAGAATACCGACAAAAAATAGTTTGTGTGTGTGTGTGTGTGTGTGTGTGTGTGTGTGTGTGTGTGTGTGTGTGTGTGTGTGTGTGTGTGTGTGTGTGTGTAGCACAGTGTTTAAAAACCCTTGTCGATATCTTCTTCTTTTTATAACATTTTCCATCTCCATGTACATTATGTGTGTATACTTGTTCAGCGCTTTGAGCTCATAATGACGAAATGTACGATGTGGTGGGTAGGCTAATAGGGGGCGGGGATAGCTGAGTGGTTAGAACGCCTGACTCGTGGTCGAAAGGTCGCGGGTTCGAATCCCTGCAGGAGCGGCGGGAGAATTTTCTTCTCCAGGGTCAACTTTCTGTGCTGACTCTTATTGCGGTATCCGTTCCACCCCGTGTTACCGCAGTAGCACGTAAAGACCCGGTCATTCTGCCAATAGTGCAGGTGGCAGGTTACAGCTAAACACGTATACACCTTACGTATGTGGCTTTGCATGAAGTGACATGGTGCATGGCTGTATGGTGTACACAGATGGCAGCAGTTCCATGAGGCACCAGCCATGCCAGCGCTGTAAGTACATCACTTCGGTGGATATTCAAAAACGCGCTGTAAAAAGCTATTCACTCATGTAGAATCACGTGCGAGCGCAGTGAGTCTGCTCGAAAGCGGAGAATAGCGCTATATAAAAAGCGATCAATAATAATAATAGTTTATTTCCAAACGTGTGGTGTGTGTGTGTATGAGAGAGAGAGAGAGAGAGAGAGAGAGAGAGAGAGAGAGAGAGAGAGAGAGAGAGAGAGGGGGGGGGGGGGGGGAGTGAGAAAGAGAAAGGATTGGGGAGATAGAGAAGTCCCTTGCGTTCAAAATGCAGATGAGGAGAGTGAAACGTTTGCTGTCCATTCACCTTACTACATTCACTCTCGCTCGGTTATACCGCCGATCTATTCTGGCATCAAAGTTCGGAATCAATGCTTATTCATACTGAGAAGCAAATCTGTACCCGAGTACGCGAACAGATGGTCTGTTTTGAGGTCATATATTCCACCTGCGAGACTACGAACTATTTCAGGAAGACAACTGCGCCACTCGCAGTAAATACTTGAGCAAAAACTGCGTTTTACTGAGTTCGCGTAGGTGCTTGATTGAGGGACACAGCGAGTTTTGTTTTTATCACCTCCTCAGTTTGTTACGGAAAACCAATTAGCCAATGACAAACGGCAGGCGCCTCTGGCAGGCATTAAGTGACTGGCACCAGCACAAGGGCAATGGGCGGACGGTGAGTGACACTGAAGATGAATTGACCCGGTGGGTGACCATCCGTCGGCTCTTTTCCCGCTCGCTTGGCCCTGCGGAAACCAGGTTGACAAGGCAAAGCTCTCACGAAGAAATACTGCAACTGTACGGCTTGGGGAATAGGTATGAATTGGTCACAACAAAGATAAACATTAACGGCGTCAGTGAGAAGGAGTTCCTTGTTCTCTCTCTCTCTCTCTCTCTCTCTCTCTCTCTCTCTTCTTCTCTCTCTCTCTCTCTCTCTCTCTCTCTCTCTCTCTCTCCCCCTCCCTCCCTCCCTCTCTCTGTGAGAACGAAAGATAGACAGACAGACAGACAGATACAGAGACAGGCAGGAAGGCAGAGAGAAAGGGGGGGGGGGGGGGAGAGGAAGAGAGGATGAGGAGGATAAGAAATAGATGGGAGGGGGAGGGAGGGACATTTCTTGTCTTTATGCAAGTGGCTAGAGCACACATATCATCATCATCATCATCATCATCATCATCATCATATTGGACATTTCTATTGCGCATGCTCCCTAGCCAAATCTAAGGCACAATGCTGCGCACAAAAAAAGTGCAGAGAAATGTATATAAACACATACAATGGACAAAATAAAAAATACAAGAGAGAGAGAGAGAGAGAGAGAGAGAGAGAGAGAGAGAGAGAGAGAGAGAGAGAGAGAGAGAGAGTTCGAGAGAGAGAGAGTTCTGTTTCCTGTCGAGCCGGACGTAAATGTGTCCTCTTTGAAGCCGTGCTGACAAGGTGGGGCCTGGTGTAGACAGATAATACCGCACCACTTTCATTCCTGGCGGAGAAAAAGGGGCACCATGTCAGGTTCTTTCTGGGCTGATAATGCACCGTTTGTTCAGACGGCATCAACGCCGAAGCCATCGAGCAGGGTGCGGGTAACGGATGCACGTTAAGTGAATAAACGCCGCATAAAGATAAAGATAATAATAATAATAATAATAAATCATTCTTATGAAGCGCTATTCTTTAACCAGAGTTAAAGTCACTGCGCTGT
>JABMCL010000188.1:580000-582500 GCA_018857735.1 Alviniconcha marisindica | reverse complement strand
ACGAATTGTCTAATTGACGTTCAGCTGAATTGTGTGTGTGTGTGTGTGTGTGTGTGTGTGTGTGTAAACGTGTAGTGTTGTGTGTGTGTGTTGTGTGTTTGTGTGTGTGTGTGTGTGTGACAGAGACAGATATGCGTGTGTGTGCGTGAGTGTGTGTTGTTTGTTGGTGTGTGGTGGTGTGTGGTGTGTGGTGTGTGTGTGTGTGTGTGTGTGTGTGGTGGTGGTGGTGTGTGTGTGTGTGTGTGTGTGTGTGTGTGTGTGTGTGTGTGTGTGTGTGTGTGTGTGTGTGTGTGTAGACAGCAAGACAAGCGTTTTCTGACAAACATACAGCCGTTGGTTGTTTGTTTCTCTGTCTCTTTGTCTCTCTGTCTGTCTGTCTCTGTCTGTCTGTCTCTCTGTCTGTCTCTCTGTCTCTGTCTCTGTCTCTCTCTCCTCTGCGAGTGGCGCAGGAGTGGTGTGCCTGCACATTGGAGAGAGAGAGAGAGAGAGAGAGAGAGAGAGAGAGAGAGAGAGAGAGAGAGAGAGAGAGGCCCTCCACCCCCCCCCCCTCTCTCTCTCTCTCTAGGAGGGAGTTGGTGGGAGAGGGACGGGCAAGCAGACTCATACGACAGTCTATCAGACAGAGACGCCAGTCAGAGAGAGACAGAGACACACACACTGGCACACCTGCAAAGAGGGCTTACGTAACGTCAACTCTACGGTCAGGTGGGTCTCTCCTGCCTGTACCAGCTGAGCTTGTTCGACGTTCGCCTTGTGCTGCCACGCGCAGAACCGTCAAAAGGGTGAACAACATCAATATAATTTAGCAGCACCTGTTTACTGGTCCACCTGAACGAGAACGTTTCTCACTCTCATACCTGTCCTGAGTCGGGCATACCAGGAAGGAGGGTTTACATTCCGCTCCTAAGGACACTTAAGGCTGGTTATGGCCTAGGTACCTACCAGTGACCTTTAAGACAGCTTAAAGGAACTAACCCTCCCATATTTGAGTTGCCCCCAAAGAACAACCTTGATCCAATAGGAGAAAGAGAACAATATAAACACTTGTTTTTTTTTCTCTACTGTTAAAGATCAGCCGAAAACCAATAGAAAAAAGAGTCCGAAATAAAAAAAATCATTTTCTTTTTTGTTTTTTGTCTTCTTAAATCGAAGGGTCTGTTTTAAAATGCTGTGCTTGATTTGATTTTCAATTTACAGTTCTCCTGCTTTAGTGACGTCTGGCGAGAAAGGTCTCCCTGTTTTCATCCCTCTCAAGTCTCTGGTTGCTGCCCGTCTTAAGTTGTGTATAAATTAGGTTTTGTATAGTCAGTATGCTCGTGTGTGTGTGTGTGTGTGTGTGTGTGTGTGTGTGTGTGTGTGTGTGTGTGTGTGTGTGTGGTGTGTGTGTGTGTGTGTGTGTGTGTGTGTGTGTGTGTGTGTGTGTGTGTGTGTGTGTGTGTGTGTGTGTGTGTGTGTGTTGTGTGAGAGAGAGAGAGAGAGAGAGAGAGAGAGAGAGAGAGAGAGAGAGAGAGAGAGAGAGAGAGAGAGAGAGAGAGAGAAAGGACAAGACAAGACAAGACAAGACAAGACAAGATTATTTTATTGTCAGGCCTCCGGCCCATTACAACAGAAGTTAACATTCAGGCAATTCGAATTCTCATGGATCCAGTGACGGACTTAAATTCGGTTTTCTAGTGTTTAAAACTTTAAAAACGAAGGTGGATAATTAGAGAGAGAGAGAGAGAGAGAGAGAGAGAGAGAAGAGAGAGAGAGAGAGAGAGAGAGAGAGAGAGTATGCTCTTAGAATAGGACAAGATTTGCGGCTTTATAAATACTGTGATTGTTTTATTTATTCATTATTATTAAAACACCGTCAGTTGTCACAACCTCGCTAACGGCCACCAGCGGCCTGATCTGACAGGGTGACGAGAGCGCTGACGGACTTCTCGTGCCGGACGTGAGAGAGGTCGTGCGAGTGTGGACACGTGTCCTTGTTGTGTGCTTCCGGTCCCGCTATCTTCCCTTGTTAAGAAAATTTACATAAAATCCAGGAAGCGTTTTAAAACAAAAGCCTTATGGTGACTTTTTCTTTTAATCTCTTCTGCCACCTCGATCCGGGTTGCTGAAGTTGAAGTGTTGCTTTACGTCCACAGAAACCATAGGTTTACTGGGGACGGGAGCCCAGGACGTCCACCTCGACTTTCACACAGCTCTTGAGCTCTGATCCGCGTTGTGTGAAAGGATAGCTACAGGATCCGCGTTGTGTGAAAGGATAGCTATAGGATCCGTGTTGTGTGAAAGGATATATAGCTATAGGATCAACGTTGTGTGAAAGGATAGCTATAGGATCAACGTTGTGTGAAAGGATAGCTGTAGGACCCGCGTTGTGTGAAAGGATAGCTGTAGGATCAACGTTGTGTGAAAGGATAGCTACAGGATCCGCGTTGTGTGAAAGGATAGTTACAGGATCCGCGTTGTGTGAAAGGATAGCTACAGGATCCGCGTTGTGTGAAAGGATAGC
>JABMCL010000188.1:557500-572500 GCA_018857735.1 Alviniconcha marisindica | reverse complement strand
CCACAAGGTGGTGGGCCATTGGGCGTGGAACCTCTTGGTGGGTAACTGCTGGGACATGCTACTACTGCTACTACTGCTGCTACTACTACTACTACTACTGCTGCTGCTGCTGCTGCTGCTACTACTACTACTGCTGCTGCTGCTGCTGCTGCTGCTGCTGCTACTACTACTACTACTACTACTACTACTACTACTACTACTACTAGAGAGTTAGACTCTCAGCCATATACAAACAACTTGACAAAAACCACATTAATAATAGGCCTACGTACATTTCAACAAACAAATCTTAAGTACAGTATTCTACGATAAACATAATCACGTACCAAACAATAACTACTGATGCATATATATTCACGCCCACACATCCAGTAGTGACGATGAACACAGTGTGATAACGTGGTCAGATCGACAACACCGTGTAACATGGTGGTCAGATCGACAACATCGTGTAACATGATGGTCAGGTCAACAACACAGTGTAACATGATGGTCAGTTCAACAACACAGTGTAACATGGTGGTCAGGTCAACAACACCGTGTAACATGATGGTTAGGTCAACAACACAGTGTAACATGGTGGTCAGTTCAACAACACAGTGTAACATGATGGTCAGGTCAACAACACCGTGTAACATGGTGGTCAGTCAACAACACAGTGTAACATGATGGTCAGTCAACAACACAGTGTAACATGATGGTCAGGTCAACAACACAGTGTAACATGGTGGTCAGTTCAACAACACAGTGTAACATGGAGGTCAGATCGACAACACAGTGTAACATGATGGTCAGGTCAACAACACCGTGTAACATGATGGTCAGTTCAACAACACAGTGTAACATGGTGGTCAGTTCAACAACACCGTGTAACATGGTGGTCAGTTCAACAACACAGTGTAACATGATGGTCAGGTCAACAACACAGTGTAACATGATGGTTAGGTCAACAACACCCTGTAACATGGTGGTCAGATCGACAACACCGTGTAACATGGAGGTCAGATCGACAACACAGTGTAACATGATGGTCAGATCGACAACACAGTGTAACATGGAGGTCAGATCGACAACACAGTGTAACATGGTGGTCAGTCAACAACACAGTGTAACATGGTGGTCAGTCAACAACACAGTGTAACATGGTGGTCAGTCAACAACACAGTGTAACATGATGGTCAGATCGACAACACAGTGTAACATGATGGTCAGTCAACAACACAGTGTAACATGGTGGTCAGTCAACAACACAGTGTAACATGGTGGTCAGTCAACAACACAGTGTAACATGTTGGTCAGATCGACAACACCGTGTAACATGATGGTCAGGGCAACAACACCCTGTAACATGATGGTCAGATCGACAACACAGTGTAACATGATGATCTGATCTGCAACAGTGTAATCGAATTTTACAATCCTATCAAATATTGCAGCATTTAAACGAAACCAAATAAAGGAAGCAAAGGCAGCGAGATTCTTACCAATAAGACCCAAGCACACACACACACACACGCACGCACGCACGCACGCACGCACGCACGCACACACGCACGCACTCACGCACGCACGCAGACAAAGAGAAACAAAAATAGAAAGCTTATTAACACGAACGGGACAAAATTCCCTTACGAATAAGAAATGGAATCATAAAATTATTATCATTTTATTAATCATAATTGTAGTATCGCATCTTTTTTGGCATTTTTTCTGCTTTTTTCAGTATTAGCACATTATCAACATCATCGTCATGATACTTTTTTATCATCATCATGAGTAGCAGTAATAGCATTACATCATCATTACAGCGAACCAACACAGACCCTGACGTTGGAGGGACGCAACCCGTGGACTGTGGCGGCATCTCGAGTTACGGCCCCTTCGGCATGCTGACGTCGATGGGAGCTCACGCGGCGATGGAGATGAAGAGAGCCGACGACCCCAGCAACCCACACAGAGGGTACACCAAGATCATCGCCAAATGGGTGCCACCCTCCAACTGGGAAAACATCATCTACAGGAAAATGATCACTATCCAGTGAGTGTGTGGGAGGAAATGATCACTATCCAATGAGTGTGTGGGAGAAAATGATCACTATCCAGTGAGTGCGTGGGAGAAATTGATCACTATCCAGTGAGTGTGTGGGAGAAAATGATCACTATCCATAAGTGTGCGGGAGAAAATGATCACTATCCAGTGTCTGGGGGAAAAAAAAGATCACTATCCAGTGTCTGGGGGGGGGGGGGGAATGATCACTATCCAGTGTCTGGGGGAAAAAATTATCACTATCCGGTAAGTTTGTGGGAGAAAATGATCACTATCCAGTAAGTGTGTGGTAGAGAAAATGATCACTATCTAGTGAGTGTGTGTGGGAGAAAATGATCACTATCCAATAAGTGTGTGGGAGAAATTGATCACTATCCAGTGAGTGTGTATGGGAGAAAATGATCAATATCCAAGATAATACTTTATTGTCCTTAAAAGGAAATTTGCTTTGAAATATACCATCAATGTAACATGAAATGAATAAAATTCAAAATAAACGTATGATCTGATAATTCAACGTAAGACATATACATAAAGAAAAAAGTGTTTAAACAAATTATACTGATAGCTAAAAACAAGTTAATGACAGCATAAGATAACATAATTATGCACACACACGCACGCTCGCATGCATTCACACACACACACACACACACCACACACACACACACACACACACACACAACACACACACACACACACACACGTCCGGACAAACACCACTACACACGACACAGCACACACACACACACACACACACACACACACACACACACACACACACACACACACACACACACTGACACACTCACACACACACACCATCACACACACACACACACACACACACACACCACACACACACAACACACACACACATCACACCACACACACACACACACACACACACACACACACACACACACACACACACACACACACACACACACACACACACACACACACACACACACACACACCACACACACACACACACACACACACACACACACACACACACACACACACACACACACAAACACACACTAGAAAGAAGAAGAAGAGAGAGACCATCTAGAATCTGGAAATAATGGTTACTTTTCAGTGCCTATGGGGGAAGTGAGACCGGCCATCTGTAGTGAGTATGAAAATATTGGCACAGTCCAGTTTATACGGGAAAATGACACCCGTCTAGAGGGTACGGAAAGAATGGGCAAGCAGTCACTACCTGCAAGTTATTATAGAAAAAACGGTGAATCAGAGTGTAAAATGTGTGATTGCTTGTTTGAACGAGTGAATTAGTTAGTTTGTAGTGATCTGGTTGCAGTTTGTAGAAAACTCACCACAACTTCGTTACCAAACCAGATTCTGTAGCGAGTTTCAGACTGATAGCCTTGACCCCTGTCTGTTCCTAGAGCCTTCGTGACGTTTGAAAAGACGCCCCCTGGTGCCGGACAAAACAATCCTTACCCGCAGCCGCAGATCAGCTTCACCGGCTATCACAGGCCCAAACCAGCTCGCTGGGTTAAAAAGGAGGCGACCCTGCTCAACCTGGATTACATCGATGTTCACAACTGTGAGTTGGTGACAAACTGCCTTCTCCGTTCCTTGGTTGGGGATGGGGGTGGTTGAGGAGGGAGGGGGGAACGGGAGGGGGGGGGGGGGGCGGAGGGGTGGAAGGAGAAGAGAAGATTGATTGATTGATTGATTGATTGATTGATGATCGCTTTTATATAGCGCTATTCTCCTCTCTCGAGCAGACTCACTGAGCTCGCATGTGATTCTACATGAGTGACTTTTTTTCTTTTCTTTTTACTCCGAAGTGGTGTACTGACAGCGCTGGCATGGCTAGCGCCACATGAAACTGCTGCCGTCTCGGCGCAAGTTCTGTGTACACCATACAACCATGCACCGTGTCACTTCATGCAAAGCCACATACGTAAGATGCATACGTGTTTAGCTGTAACCTGCCACCTGCACTTTTGACAGAATGACCGGGATCTTTTACGAAGTGGTGTACTGACAGCGCTGGCATGGCTGATGCCAAATGAAACTGCTACCGTCTCGGCGCATGTTCTGTGTACACCATACAAACATGCACCATGTCACTTCAAGCAAAGCCAGTTACGTAAGGTGCATACGTGTTTAGCTGTAATCTGTCACCTGCACTATTGACAGAATGACCGGGATATTTTACGTGCTACTGCGGTAACACAGGGGTGGAACGGATACCGAAATAAGAGTCAGCACAGAAAGTTGACCCCGGAGAAGAAAATTCTCCCGCCGCTCCTGCAGGGATTCGAACCTGCGACCTTTCAGTTACGAGTCCGGCGCTGTAACCACTGAGCCATCCCCGCCCCCTAGGAGTGAGGTGGACGCGCCTACTGAATGTTTTGATCGACAAACGACAAAGTGCAGTCATCTCTGAGTATAGGCTAGTATCGCTTTTTTATTTTAAAAAAAAGAGAGGAAATTACAGAGTGCTAGTGCCTAATGAAAAAATCTGTCTGTTCACCTCTTCAGAACTTTGAGAAATCTGGACTAGCTCATGCTTGCTCGTTATGTTGTATTTTTTTTTATGGCAGACCTTAATTCCACTTTCACAGAGTAACCTTATGTCAGTACAATCGCCTATCAGAAATACACTCTGTTGACGTTTCGTAGCAGTCACTGACAGATCTTCATTCAATCTGCCTGGTGGATATTATACGCCCGGCTTGAAACGGGAGGCAGCCGAGCAGTTCCACATTCTTTGCCACGGGTGGTCGTGAGAAGTGACACCCAGGACACACGCTACCATTCTCACCGAGCCATGGTGCTTGCCACAGAACTGTAAAACATCGGGACTGGGAAGTCCAGACTCTCATGTGAAGTCGACTCTGTTTGACGTCCGCTCTCAGAGTGCACAGTGGATCATGTACAGTCCTGCACACGCTGCGGTCAAGGAAATGACCGAGCAGACGGACTGGTTGGCAAGGCAACCATCACGAGTGGCTTTCATCTCAGAAGATATGCAGTGTTGAGGAGCTTGAGACACTGCTTTTGATCACACCATCGATCTCCTGGAGGAGAGAGGAGTGGAAGTAATCATGGGAAGTAAAACAACGATGTACAAGGAATGGACAATTTGTTCATTACCGGTCAGGGAAACACGGGGAATGTTTGAAAGTCAACAGCACGGGCATTTCTGAGATGTCAGGTGAAGCGCATGATTTATATATATCGTAAAGTAAACATGGTGCTTAACGCCCACAGAAACCGTACGGCTAATTAGGGACAGGGAGAAGGGGGGGTAGGGGGCATGGAGGTGAGGGGAGAGGGAGATCCTATACCTATCACTACACTGTCACCACCAGAATGACTTCTGCATTAAGATGGGCAGCGATGAGAGCCATTTTAATGTTTCAGTAGGAAGTGATGGACAAAGTCACAAGACAGTGTCCACAAACCACAAACTTTTGAAGAGAAAGGAGAGCCGAAGCGGTATCGAACCGAGGTCCTTCCGCTTACCAGCCTAACGCCTTACCGCTAGGCCAAACCGGCTCTCTCTCACACACACACACACACACACACACACACACACACACACACACACACACACACACACACACACACACACACACACATATATATCGTTCTCGGACGCGGCTTATATACCGAGAACTGAGACTATAATTATAAGAAAGAACTGACCTTAACATGTCCTTTTTTTCCAGACATCAGCGTTGGAAGCCTATTTTGATCAGACGCACCAAGTGGCGCGCACTATAAGCCGACCACAGTACACTACGAACAGCTGCCAGCTGCTCCTTCAAAGCTCATTAATGTGCATGTTGAGAGCTAATTTGCTTAAAGTACTTTCACTGCGCTTGCGTCAAAGAAATATGCCTACAGGCACAGCTGGCGTTATTTCCTTTCGGTCATTTATTCATTGCAAACAATGCCGCGTGTTGTGAAATTTATTCGTATGAATAAGTTATTTAATACGAAAGAAGACTCAGAAGAGAAGATGGATAGACCGATTAATAGGGGGTGGTGGTGGGGATATTACATTTTGGGGACAAAACCAGGGTGCATTGTGATAAGCTTGTACACACGAAATGTTTCATACACAGTCAACACCTCAGTACATCAAACCTCATCTTCATTTACTGTTTCATACTGCGTTTACTATTCTGCCCTCCGGCTGTTAACAAATTTAATTAATCTTTCTTTGCAGCTTTCTGTTGGCATGTTTTATTGCCCCCTTTTTTTCCGTATCGAAAAACTGGATGGCGAATTTTCTGCAGAAATGCTAGCTGCGAGAGAGTGGGCATAGAGCGGCCTTATGCTATTTATTTCCTAGTGTTGGCGACTTTCTATGGACAGTTTAACAATACTTGTTTTTTGTTTCTTTCTTGTTAATATGCCTATGTTTGCAACACAGAAGAAAACCTCTCTTTTCAGTCTCACCCCAAGTGCTGGATACTCAGTCCACCATCCTGAAATTAAGGAGAGGGGGTGGTCAGGGCAGGTGTGGGGGTAGTCGAGCAGACGGTTGCTACGCTACCGGGATTCGAACATGCAGCCTTTCTGTCTCGATTACAGTGCCAGTTCCCCTTCCGCAACACACACACATACACAACACACACACACACACACAGCAGGTCCACGCACACACAACACACACACACACACACACACACACACACACCACACACACACACACACACACACACACACACACACACACACACACACAGCACACACACACACACACACACACACACACACACACACACACACACACACACACACACACACACACAACACACACACACACACACACACAGACACACGACCACACACACACGACACACACACACACACACACACACACACACACACACACACACACCACACACACACACACACACACAACACACCACACACACCACACACACACACACACACACACACACACACACACACACACACACACACACACACACACACACTGCAATGCTAAACTATTTAGAGGGGAAATGGTGCATGGTTTTCGACACTGTGTATTCTGTAATACTAAGCTATTTTTTTTTAATTTGAATGCGGTTAGTATGATCCTAGGATATCAATGACCGGTTTGTTTCAGATTTCGACACTGTGTATACTGTAATGCTAAAATATGTATAGTTTGTTTCCAGATTTCGACACTGCGCTTGGTATAATCCTAAGTTATGAATGGTGTATGGTTTGTTTCCAGATTTAGACGCAATGTACATTGTCATGCTAAGCTATGAATGATTTTTCTTCTTCTTTTTCTTTCTTTTTTCTTCTACTCTCTCTCTCTCTCTCTCTCTCTCTCTCTCTCTCTCTCTCTCTCTCTCTCTCTCTCTCCAGATTTTGACACTGTGTGTACTGTAATGCTGAGCGATGTTTGATGTATGGTTCGTTTTCAGATTTAGACACTGTATTAGGTTTACATCATAATGCTAATCAATGTGTGATGTATGGTTTGTTTTTAGATCTAGGCACTGTATGATGATTACACTGTAATGCTAACCTAAGCTATGTCTGACGTATGGTTTGTTTCTAGATCTAGCCACACTGTATAATGATTACACTGTAATGCTAAGCTAAGCTATGTCTGACGTATGGTTTATTTCTAGATCTAGCCACACTGTATAATGATTACGCTGTAATGCTAAGCTAAGCTATGTCTGACGTATGATTTGTTTCCAGATTTCCAGCGATTCCGACCCTACATGAACATGATGCAGAAGTTAATGATGGCCGTTAAGCACTAAACTTGCAAGTGCGAAGCGTTTGCGTGCTGCTGACCACAAGTGCGATGACTCGAATTTTCAGTGTCAAACAATCAGCTTCCCAAACAATGAATTAAACGCTTAGATAGGCCTGTAAATAGGCTGCTACAGTTGAAAGGACC
Organism: Alviniconcha marisindica; assembly: GCA_018857735.1. Lineage (NCBI taxonomy): Eukaryota > Metazoa > Mollusca > Gastropoda > Provannidae > Alviniconcha > Alviniconcha marisindica. The sequence continues at coordinate 564,527 of JABMCL010000188.1, read as the reverse complement.
GATCATTTTCCTCCCCTGTTCAACAAATTGATGAACCTTTCGTCATCAACTGACGTCACAGTACCCCTGAACTGGTTCCCGCTGCTGTTGTAGATTGATCGTTTTGGATGATCAGTTTCCTGCCCACTGCGGAAGTCTTAATTCAGGGCAAACCGCAAGCCATCAACTCGCTGGTGACAGTCTGATTCACTGTCCACACTACAGGCCACTCCGCGGCCCTGGTAGAGTGGTGAAAATGAATCTGAAGAGGTCCGGACTTGTACAAGGACGAAGGCTTACAGAAACTCCTCCTTTGATTAACTCCGGAAACGAACCCATTGTACAGACGAACGTGCAGGAAAAGAACGCAGTGTTTATTTATAGGATATTTCTGGCCAGTCGATAAAGTTGATGCTATAATTGTTCAGTGACGTAAACAGGATAAAATGACCGTGTAATTACCGTCTTAATAACCATTGCTTACATAGCAAACGCTGATTGTTTCGCGCTAAATTTCGGGTAAACGCCCTTGTGGATCGTTTGAATTTAACATTCATATGATAACAATCGTTTAAAGCGCAAAAAGTAACCTTGAGCCTATATAATATAACGCTCCTGTCCTAGGACAAAAGACAAAAGACAGTCTGGTCCACAAATCCCAGTCCGTGAATATTAAGTGATTCACCCCCCCCATTTGTTGTTTGATTAATAGTTAGATTGGTTCGTTTGTTTAAACATTTATAATTTTCGTTCATTATTGTTTGTTTCTTTCTGCTTTAAATAATTATCCATATCTCTATTGTGATAGTGCTATATTGGTATATTTCATTGTCTATTTATTAGCATATTTTCATCAGTTTACATATATTCTATTTGGAAAACTATTATTTATGAGTTATTTGGTCAAATATTTGAGATATGTTTTGATTTATCCTCCGTTTCCTTATGCATTCTGTAAGTCAGGCAAGAAGCATTCTGCGACAATTTTTTTAAGTTCTTCAGGGATTTCTTCCCCAGAGTTTGTTAAATTAAAGACAATGAATGGAGAAAACTAATTCATAGGTGCCGAGAGTAATTTCTTTGGAGCTGTCGTTTGTCCTGGGAAGGTGCGTTATTATGTATATAATGCATAAGCTTAATCTAGGCTAGTCTTGCTCAGTGTCATATAATATCTCACACACAATGCCTTACTCAGCGCCATATGGCACTAATACAATGCCTTGTTCAACGCCATGTGGCACCAATACAATGCCTTGTTCAACGCCATGTGGCACCAATACAACGCCTTGTTCAACGCCATGTGGCACCGATACAATGCATTGTTCAACGCCATGTGGCACCAATACAATGCATTGTCCAATGCCTTGTGGCACCATATACAACGCCTTGTTCAACGCCATGTGGCACCAGTACAACGCATTGTTCAACGCCATGTGGCACCAATACAATGCTTTGTTCAACTCCATGTGGCACCGATACAATGCTTTGTTCAACGCCATGTGGCACCATATACACCTTGTATTCAGTTACGCTGAAAGTGACATGTGGATGCAGCTTGTTAAAGAACACCTACGCACGTTCTTCGTCCGGACAATCAATACAATCCATACTTGAACGTATGTGCCTTGGGGGAACTTTGGGGCTTACTCCCCCTCCCCCCCCCCCCCCCCCCAGCACCTCCTCTCCACCCCCATTTTCCTGTTTTTTTATGCAAGTGTCTGTCTCTCAGCTAAAGCAAGCAACACGCACACACACACACACACACACACACACACACACACACACACACACACACACCACCACACACAAAGAGGAGAGAGAGAGGAGAGGAGGAGAGGCGAGAGAGAGAAGAGAGAGAGATTTTAGGTCCAAGTGTAGAAGAAGAAAAAAACAATTAATTAATTAATTGTTGAGGTGTTATATTTAGATCTGGAAGACCTTAAACAGAGTAAATCTGACGGATTTTATTACACTAAGGTATCCGTTTAATGTGTCCACAATAATTACCTTATGCAGTAGTTCACTGGTGAAAGACCAGTACTTGCTTCAGCCTCTGTCAGCAAGGATTGAGCTGGGGGCGGATTCATGCATGCACCTACTGTACTAGATTTCTTAATGAAGTCATAACTTACGTGAAGGGCCTTTTTCTTCTTCATCAAGTTTTAAGGTCTTCCTTAAGTATGATAAATATTTTGCCTGTGGATTTACTACTTGCATGTTTGTAACACAGGAGCTAACAGGCGTAGAGCACGCATGCATCACATAGATTGTAACAACAAGAGCATTCATGTATCACATACATAGTAACAACAAGGGCATGCATATATCACATACATAGTAACAACAAGGGCATGCATACATAGCATACATAGTAACAACAAGGGCATGCATGCATCACACACATAGTAACAACGAGGGCATGCATGCATCACATAGATTGTAACAACAAGGGCGTGCATGTATCACATAGATTGTAACAACAAAGGCATGCATGCATCACATACATAGTAACAACAAGAGCATGCATGCATCACATAGCATCACATAGATTGTAACAACAAGGGCATGCATGCATCACATACATAGTAACAACAAGAGCATGCATGCATCACATAGCATCACATAGATTGTAACAACAAGGGCATGCATGCATCACATACATAGTAACAACAAGAGCATGCATGCATCACATAGCATCACATAGATTGTAACAACAAGGGCATGCATGCATCACATACATAGTAACAACAAGAGCTTGCATGCATCACATACATAGTAACAACAAGAACATGCATGCATCACATACATAGTAACAACAAGAGCATGCATGCATCACATACATAGTAACAACAAGGGCATGCATCACATAGATTGCATGCATCACATACATAGTAACAACAAGAGCATGCATGCATCACATACATAGTAACAACAAGAGCATGCATCACATACATAGTAACAACAAGAGCATGCATGCATCGCATACATAGTAACAACAAGTGCATGCATGCATCACATAGATTGTAACGAGGGCATGCGTGCATCACATATATTGTAACAACAAGGGCATGCATGCATCACATAGATTGTAACAACAAGAGGATGCATGCATCACATACATAGTAACAGCATTTACATACGTTCTAAACCAGCTGACCTTTCCAGGAAAATCTGCTAAGTAATGCAGTTCATCAGCTAGTGTGCGACTGACATCGACCCTTTCAGCGTAACTTGGTGTGCTGTTTGTTGTTTGGCTTTTCCTGGCTATGTTCACAGCAACCAAAGCCGGTTGTCAGGATGTCTGCAGTCTGCTTACACACGACTGTACGTCAGCAGCAGCTCTTTTTGCATTTGTTTGTCATGTCGCACTGAAAATAATACTGCTTCTTGGGGATTTTTTCCCCCCTTTTTTTTTTTGTTCAACGCGGCATCGGCTAATCTCTGTCTTTTTGGGGATGATGAATGGGATCAGATATGCACGTGCTTTGCGTATATTTACGTCCGAAGAATTTTCTCATGGTGACTTTTTTTTGGTGTTTTTTGTTATGAGCGCAGTATGTGGATGTTTCCGTGGTGTTGAGATCAGATGCGTTCCTCTTGGCGTTCTTTCGTTGCTGGTGATGTAATGTGATGCGTTTGTTTTGCGTTCTCTCATTGTTGGTGAAGTCATATGGTGCGTTTCTCTTTGCGTTCTTTCATTTTTGGTGTTGTGATCTGATGCGTTCATCTTTGCGGTCTTTCATTGTCGGTGTTGTGATCAGATGCGTTTGTTTCGCGTTCTTTCATTGTTGGTGTTGTGATCAGATGCGTGCGTTTGTTTTGCGTTCTCTCATTGTTGATGAAGTCACCTGATGCGTTTCTCTTTGCGTTCTTTCATTTTTGGTGTTGTGATCTGATGCGTTCATCTTTGCGGTCTTTCATTTTTGGTGTTGTGATCAGATATGCGTTTGTTTCGCGTTCTTTCATTGTTGGTGTTGTGACCGGGTGCGTTTGTTTTGCGTTCTCTTATTGTTCGTGAAGTCACCTGATGCGTTTGTCTTTGCGTTTTTTCATTGCGTCTGAAAGGAAGTCTCGAGTTGATTTCCTGGTGTTGACACAGAAGTCTTGAGTTGATTTCCTGGTGTTGACACAGAAGTCTTGTGTTGACTTCCCAGTGTTGACACAGAAGTCTTGTGCTGATTTCCTGGTCAGTGTTGACACGGAAGTCTTGTGCTGATTTTCTGGTGTTGATACAGCAGCTGATGTTTGCTTATTGTTGGTGACTAATGTTGCGATCAGGCGTGCTTTTTTCTGCGTTTTGTTTGTGTTTCTGTGTTACGCCTGGCTGAATTCATTGTGCTGATTGTCCGGTGTCACCTTTCGTTGGAAAATGTGTACTTGGTATGCTTGTCTGTCAATGTCCAGTGTCACCTTTCGTTGGAAAATGTGTACTTGGTATGCTTGTCTGTCAATGTCCAGTGTCACCTTTCGTTGGAAAATGCGTACTTGATAAGCTTGTCTGTCAATGTCCAGTGTCACCTTTCGTTGGAAAATGCGTACTTGATAAGCTTGTCTGTCAATGTCCAGTGTCACCTTTCGTTGGAAAATGCGTACTTGATAAGCTTGTCTGTCAATGTCCAGTGTCACCTTTCGTTGGAAAATGCGTACTTGATAAGCTTGTCTGTCAATGTCCAGTGTCACCTTTCGTTGGAAAATGCGTACTTGATAAGCTTGTCTGTCAATGTCCAGTGTCACCTTTCGTTGGAAAATGCGTACTTGATAAGCTTGTCTGTCAATGTCCAGTGTCACCTTTCGTTGGAAAATGCGTACTTGATAAGCTTGTCTGTCAATGTCCAGTGTCACCTTTCGTTGGAAAATGCGTACTTGGTATGCTTGTCTGTCAATGTCCAGTGTCACCTTTCGTTGGAAAATGCGTACTTGATAGCTTGTCTGTCAATGTCCAGTGTCACCTTTCGTTGGAAAATGCGTACTTGATAAGCTTGTCTGTCAATGTCCAGTGTCACCTTTCGTTGGAAAATGCGTACTTGATAAGCTTGCATGCCAAATTGCTTGATGCTCAGTGTTCTTTCCAGTCAACGCCACACAGGATGCTGTGAGCTGTTGCTGCTGTTGATTGGACTGTTTGTCTTGTGCTCCAGTGCGTCCTGTTTGTCTTGTGCTCCAGTGCGTCCTGTTTGTCTTGTGCTCCAGTGCGTCCTTTCGCCCTCTTTTGACGGGAGGTTTACGTCCAAGAACAAAACTTTTGTCGCGACAAAAATGATACTTGTGGCAGCTCCCGCCAATGATAGAAGGGCAGGGGATAAAGCTGTTTAACTATGCGGGTTTGCTTGGTTGTTGGCGTGTGCTCCGTATGTCACTGATCGTGGCTTTTTGCCCTCCGCCGCTTTAGGCTTTGAAAACGTTTCTTTTGTCCATCATTTTGGTGTTCAAAATGTGTCCAGTTGCGTTTGCATGATGGTCGAATGCAAAGCAAACCGTCTTGCACATTGGAAGAAACAGCATGGTCTTACGGTTATGAATGTCAGTCTGTGGTTACGAGACCGTGCAGTCTGTGACGGTGTAACATTGCTTGTAGACGTGTTATGTGTTCAGATGTTTGAAACCACTCCGCAGTAATGTAACATCCTCTTACTTTTATTTTCTGAGTAAATATAAAGGGCAAATTAGCCTACACATTGTTTCATGATTTGTTTGGTTTCTTTAGTAGAAGGTACAAGCAGTCTTTTTGTCTTTCTTTTGTCTAGATCACACACACACACACACACACACACACACACACACACACACACACACACACACACACACACACACAATACACACACACACACACAAATACACACACACACACACACACACACACACACACACACACACACACACACACACACACACACACACACACACACACACACACACACACAAATTTGTTGAGGCAAAGCTTTTTCTCTTCACGTAAATAAATTGTCATGTTTACTCATTTTGTAATAGTAAGATTATTCGATCTTCGTCAAAGCTTTGGGTTTTTTATATTTTATTTTTTGGTCTAGGTTTCCCACCTCGCCAACAGCAGGGAGGATGCTAACATCTTGCTGTTAGGCAAACAATGATAATCTGCAATTTAAAGTTTGCTTCTTTTATTATTTCCCCTCCCTAACGATGTATATTTACTAGTTCTTAGTTTTGGCATCCGTATTGTATTTCTGAATCTGTATAAATACTAATAGTAATACATGTGTGCTATATTTTACGCTGACTTATTGCAGTGACAATGATATTCATTAATAAAATTATTGCAGGTTAAAATACGCTAATTAAAATAAGCGTTTGTTTTAACCTTTCTTGTTTTACACACGAATTTCCACATTGTTATCGTTGTAGAGCTGTAGGCACTGTGGAAGTGTTCCATTACTTTTATTTTTTACTGATTATTATTGCATCTGTTTTAAGACTTCTATGTTACACCCAATGTTTTGCTTTCTTTTCTTTTTTTTCACAGTCCTCATCATCAAATTTGGGCCCATGTATCAACAGTACTTCGGGGCCCCGAAGCCGGTCGCAACGGAATTGTGATGGCGCAGTGTGCAACACCAATCGACGGTTTGAACCCCAAACACTACAGCACGTAGTGCACACCCGAGCGAGGCGCAACAATACTCAGTCCACACCGGAAGTGGTTCCCGCGAGGAACAAACGAATCAGTTTTTTTCCTTTCTTTTTTCTCAATGCTTAAGTATACTCTACATTTCCAATAGAAGAAGGAAAAGCAAGGCTTTGGTATATGCAGGACAATGGAGTAAACTTACCCAACTTTTCAGTTTATGTGTCTATGTATTATGCACTTTCTCAATTCGACCCAACTTTTGAGTTTATGTGTCTGTGTATTACGCATCTTTCTGAATTCGACCCAACTTTTGAGTTTATGTCCCATGTGTATTATGCATTCGACCTAACTTTTGAGTTTATGTGTCTGTGTATTATACATCTTTCTGAATTCGACCCAACTTTTGAGTTTATGTGTCTGTATTATACATCTTTCTGAATTCGCACA
>JABMCL010000188.1:542500-552500 GCA_018857735.1 Alviniconcha marisindica | reverse complement strand
ATGATGTAGATATATGTCCTCAGATGTTGGTTGACATATTAGGGACAAACTGTGACCAGTGCCGAAGCACGGTTCAATGTTGCTTTACGTCCACAGAAACCATAAGGCTCATTAGGACGGAAAGCCCAGGAAGGCCACCTCGACTTTCGCACAGCTCCTGAACTCTGGATTTATTTAGCATTGAAAAAAAAAAGAGGAATTATATAATCCCTTGTAAAGTCAGTGCAGCTCATTTCCTTCTTTTGTGGATTTATTATGATTGGGAAATGTAACTGAGATTGAGAATATAATCCCCCACAAGTAAGTAAACATGGTGCTTAACATCCACAGAAACCGCAAGGCTTATTAGGGATGGGGAGAAGGGGGGGAAGAGGGTATGGAGGTGGGGGGAGAGGGAGATTATATACGTATCGCTACACTGTCACCACCAGAATGATTCCTGCATTAAGATGGGCAGCGATGAGAGCCGTTTTAATGTTTCAGTAGAAAGTGATAGGCAAAGTCACAAGACAGTGTCCACAAACTACAACCTTTTTGAAGAGAAAGGAGAGCCAAAGCGGTATCGAACCAAGGTCCTTCCACTTACCAGCCTATCACCTTACCGCTAGGCCAAACCGGCTCACAACCCCCACAAGTAAAAAAACATCAGCCATTATATACTTCTGGCTGTATGCTTAAAAATCCCCCCCCCCCCCCCCCCCCCCCCCCCCCCAAAAGGAAGTCCCCTGAGAAGCCCAGGCAAAGTCACACCCTCTAATTGTAACAAGTGCACACATACATATACGCCATTGGCCTGAGAGCCAGTTTGGCCCAGTGGTAAGGTGTTAGGCTGGTAAGCAGAGGGGAAGGACCTCAGTTTGAATCCACTTCGGCTCTCTTTTCTCTTCAAAAGTTGTGTTCTGTGGACATTGTCTTGTGACTTTGTCCTCCACAATAAATGAAACATTAAAATAGCTCTCATCGCTGCCCACCTTAATGCAAGAGTCATTCTGGGGTTGACAGTGTAGCGATAGGTATATAATCTATCTTCCAAAATATAGGTATATAATCTATCTTCCTCCCACCTCCGTATCCCATTCCCCCTCTTCTCCTGGTCCCAAATAGGCCTTATGTTTTCTGTGGGTGTTAAGCACTATGTCTACTTACTTACCATTGGCCTATTTTCATCTCTACCCCCCCCCCCCCCTACACCCACATCCCCACCACCGCTAATAAGCCTTATGGTTTCTGTGGACGTTAAGCACCATGTTTACTAACCACTGCTCTGTGGAACCGTTTCTTCCCACACATGTTCGCTGGCTGTTCTTGATGAATTTGACACCGTGTAAACTGCAGAAATGTTTCCGGATAAAAATATGATATGTTCTCAACTTCCGTACGTTACTTGTTAGTTGTTACCTGGTCTTTCCTTCTGTCCCACAGTCTTCTGCTTTTTGCCTGAAGCCTCTGTCAGCTCTTCCAGCAACTCCTCTGGCAACTTCCTCTTATTCAGTGCTGCCAGCTTCTCTTGCTTAATACACATACAGGATATATACACACAATGACCACCTTTGCTTTACACACATATATTTTATACATACACATATATATATATACGACAATCATCGTTACCCATGTAGGTGATGTAATTAACTCCCAGCAGTTATATATATATATATATATACACAATGATCACCTTTGCTTTCCTGTAGAATCTGAAGAAATCTGTGTCTGTGTGTGGCAGTTGAATGTAGATGGATGCATATGGATAGGGAGTGGGGGAAGGGATGGGGAAGGGGTGGTAGGGGGGGGGGGGGGAGGGGGGAGAGAGCATGAGAGATCTAGGTAAGAGGAGGAGGCACGGGTTAGGTGGGTGAAAAGACAGATTCAAACTGGTGTTGTTGTTTGAGATCATTAAGTTAATATTTTGTTAATTGCTATATGAGTGGATGAGCGGAGACTGGTGTGCGCATGTCATTATGTGTGTGTGTGTGTGTGTGTGTGTGTGTGTGTGTGTGTGTGTGTGTGTCTAATGTTCGATAGGTGATAATGGTAATTTAAACTACAATAATTAAAGTTCTGTTTGCTGAAATGTATGCTAATGTAGTTTTTGTGATAAGATGTTTGTACAGCGCTTTATAAGAATTATTTATTATTATATATTTTATACATACACATATATACGACAATCATCTTTACCCATGTAGATGATGTAATTAACTCCCTTGTGGGTTGTTATTTAACAAGCCAGCAGTTATATATATTATATGCATAAAACTGCTTGCTTGATAAAAATCAACACACGTCACAAGGGAGTTAATTAGCACTCAAAAGACATCACACAAACACAACAACAAAGACCTGGGTCACCTACAGTAGCAGTCTAACGCTCACCTGTCATGGGAGCACATACAAGGTTCATAAATTTGATCAGAGGTACATCCTCTGCTTGCCTGCTATTTGAACTGTGCTTGTATTTTGCAAAAGAACAAAAACAAAACAAGAAACACTGTTCATTTTGAAAAAGTTACTTTTTAACTACGAGAATAACCACAAAAAAAGATTAGCTGCAAAAAAACACCCAATGGCAATGCAAGAAAATTCTGGCCTCAGCCCCTGAGAAGAGAGTCGTGACACTGACTGTGACAGTAAAGTTATAAACTGAATATAACATTAATAGTATAGACTATAGTACTACCATTACTACTACTAGTACTGTTAATAGACTATCTGTACATGTCTGCCACTGTCTTACCTTTTGCATTTTGAACATTTCATCTTTCATTCTCCGCTTATTTCTCTTCTCATTTTTGCCTTTCCGAATCTCGTCAAGAATTGACTGCATCATCTTTTTCTCTGCTTGCTGGTTTGCCATGAAGCCCATGTCTTCTGGTGCGTCGCTGTCACTGTTGTCCTCTTTCTCCTCCTCTTCATCATCACTAAGTGGGTGTCCTGTGTCCTCAATCAGGTCCTCTTCTGGAGATTCACCAAGACCTGACTCTGACTGAAGCTCTTCTTCATCTTCTGAATCTGAGGCATCTGTAAGCACCAAGCCAGAACTGTTGTAAACACTGCAACTGTGCACATGCAGTGATGTGCAAGACTCAGTAAGTCAATGTGTCCATCAGATTCACTTACTGGCTTAGGTTCATCATCAAACTCACACACATGTTAAAGTCAGGACTGTCATCATTCACTAAATATTCAGAGTTGTTCTTGTTGGTTATTATTGTATTAATCAGTATTCAAGTTTTTTTTCCAACTGTTTGTTTGTTTCAAGTCCTTATTTTTGTTGATGCCCCATCTTCAACCCCATGAAGTTATAAAGCATCAGAGTTTTCAAACTGTTGAAGTTGGACACATGACAATGCTTTCACTTTTTTTAGTTTTAGTTTTAAAAAGAAAAAGTTATGCTATAGCGATACTGATAGTAATAAGTAATAGTTAGTATGTATACGCAAACAGAGAAGACAAATTCCAGCTGCGGGAATATCCATTAGCACTGTTGGTTGAGGATGCCTGTGTGTGTGTGCTTGTGTACATAGCACTGGCATAGCATGGAATGAACTGATACGTGGATATGCCACCATAGTGCATACTTCAAGTTTATTCCGTCTACACACACCCACACACACACACACACACTGACAGTACTGACACACACACACACATTCTCAAGACTCAACCATTTGAGGATCACGAACCGACAGGGCTCAAAGTGGACATTTCCCCAACTTCAATACTAGTACAATACTAGGTTCAGTCTGTAACACCAGTGCTGCTAGCTGTTACAGAGTACTGTTAGTGTTATACAGTCTTACATTGATCAGCAGCTGCCAAAACTAGAATCATAAATTATAACTAGTAGTACTACTACTAGTACAGTAGTAGTATCACTATCAGTAGTAAGTAAACATGGTGCTTAACGTCCACAGAAACCATACAGCTTATTACAATATTAGGGACGGGGTTTTATAACTAGTAAAAATAGTTACTATAAAAGTATAATACTTTAATAGTATTTATAAATAAAATAATAATAAATATTATTATTAATAAACAAGTATAATCAATAATGAATAATGAAGCAAAAGTGAAAAGAAGTAGTGAAGTACACTCAACAAATGTAATTCCTATTACAGCACTGTGCGCTGCATAGTGTCGGTAATATTCTAACAGTATACTGTAACTTATAACTATAAGTTACATTATAAGTCATATAACTTATAACTTCACATTCACTGATTCAGTTTCCAACCAAAGATAGGCTAACCTGCTGCTCGGTTTCTTTCTCCCACAGCTTCTCGGAGAGCTGGCGTTTCGAATTCGTCCTCCTCCGGACCTCTGTGGTGGTATCTCTGCGGTCTGGGCATTGTGCACACTTGATGAAGCCCAGTCACAATTATGTGTGTCTTCAAATGACCAGGAAAGCAACCAAAACACTAGCTTTGTTTTGCAGTGCTCACTTCTCGAAGAGTTAACACGTGAAGCTGAAAATGTAGGTTGTGGGTGAGGTCCCTTTGATATCAGGGGAGGCTAATGTACAGTTACAAAATTGATTGCTGACAAGGTTTTTTCCCTTGTTCGAAAGCCGGCGGTAATCATCGTCGAAACTCCTATGTCTGCGTCACTGCAGACGATCATTATGTCAATATAATTTGTCTTGCAATTATTATCATACTAAGAAGGAAAATAATGTTACACATTGCAGCGACAAAATAATAATAATAATAATAATAATAATAATAATGATAATAATAATAACAACAACAATAATAATATTTATAATCAGTCATCATCATCAGCAACATCATCATCATCATAATGCCGCGGTGGTGTGGACACGTGGCTAAGACATTGGACAGTGCCTAGGGTTTGCACCTCAGCTGTCTTGTGCTGCAACGGCCGTCCTGCTCCGGCTTCCTGAGTTTTCTCCCCTTTGCTTTGGATTAGGCGGTGTCAGGCTGGATGCAAAGTAATTCACCCGCGTTTGACACTGTCAGCGCCTTTTGTGTTTATTAGCATTAGCTTTCATGATTGCAAACAGGGCAGTGTGTGCCGTTTCAGTTCTCACACAGTGCATCACAAGAATTCACAACACACACACCACACACTTAGGCATATAACATTACATCAACTGCACACACAGGACACATTGACACGTTCAGAATCACACACACACCACCACACACCACACACCACACACACACACACACACACACACACACACACACACACACACACACACACACACACACACACACACACACACACACACACACACACACACACACACACACACACACACACACACACACACACACACACACACACACACACACACACACACACACACACACACACAACACACACCACACACACACACACACACACACACACACACACACACACACACACACACACACACACACACACACACACACACACACACACACACACACACACACACACACACACACACACACACACACACACACACACACACACACACACACCACACACACACACACACACACACACACAACACACATCACACACACCACAGCACACACACACACACACACACACACAATTTTCACACTAGCAAGCACACTTGGTGAGGCGAGCACAGCCCCACTCCATTAGCACACAACACACCACCCAACACACACAATCCCCACACCAACACAGAACACTTACACACACACCCACACACTATCACACGCACGGAGTGTCTTTAGCTAGCTTTGCAAACATGTCAGTTGTTTCTCCAATTCTTACGTTAGCTAGTCCACACTTCACGGTCCAAACTAGCTTACAGACCTTTGCTAAGGTCCACACTTGTGCACGGTTGTTTCTCCCAATTTTAGTGCTTACCTTCTAGCCCACTTCACGGCTTTAGCTACAGGTCACAACACACTTGTGCACGGTTGTTTCTCCCAATTTTAGTGTCTTTAGCTAGCTTTAGCTAAGGTCCACACTTGTGCACGGTTGTTTCTCCCAATTTTAGTGTCTTTAGCTAGCTTTAGCTAAGGTCCACACTTGTGCACGGTTGTTTCTCCCAATGTTAGTGTCTTTAGCTAGCTTTAGCTAAGGTCCACACTTGTGCACGGTTGTTTCTCCCAATTTTAGTGTCTAGGTCAAGGTGTAAACAGACCGGCTTTAGCTAAGATCCACACTTGTGCACCGGTTGTTTCTCCCAATGTTAGTGTCTTTAGCTAGCTTTAGCTAAGGTCCACACTTGTGCACGGTTGTTTCTCCCAATTTAGTGTCTTTAGCTAGCTTTAGCTAAGGTCCACACTTGTGCACGGTTGTTTCTCCCAATGTTAGTGTCTTTAGCTAGCTTTAGCTAAGGTCCACACTTGTGCACCTGTTGTTTCTCACAGTGGCTTCAATCTTAAAGGTACGTGCCCTCGATGCCGGATGTAAACTGGATGATTGTGGTATCCGTCGAAAATAATTATGCTGAAAATTGCTTTGTCCAGTTTGAATTATTAAAAAAGAAAAAGAAGAAGAAAAAAAAAAGAGAGCATTCAGGATTCAGTGTTTCATGTGGTTTGGTACTTGAGTGTAAACTTGCTCAGTTTAATATGGTATCTATGCGCTCGGGAAAGACGATATGCGCTTCTAACCTTTATTTAATTTGAGAGGTTTGGGTTTGGTTTGTCAGATATGACATTATTCCAGGTCATTTTGCGTTTGCTAGGTATCAGCATTAGATCAATGCATTAGTGTATGTAGATTGAGAGACGGGAGTGTATGTCTAAGAGTAGGTACGTGTGTGTGTGTGTTTCATGACTCTGAATTATTGAGATATGTGCAGTTCAATTTTTCGTTGTGCGTTAATGTATAAAATCGAACGACAGCTTTAATTTCCCGCTGGGATGAATAAAGTATATTGTTATTTTTATTGTTAGCCAAGAGAGAGAGAGAGAGAGAGAGAGAGAGAGAGAGAGAGAGAGAGAGAGAGAGAGAGAGAGAGAGAGAGAGAGAGAGAAGAGAGAGAGAGAGAGAGAGAGAGAGAGAGAGAGAGCTAGAGCTAGTGATGGCCTCTTTAACAACCGTTACGGTGACCACGTCATCCTGTAATCTGGATTGACCCTTTAGTCAGTAGACTCTGTGTAAGACTTGGAACAGGTTACGGCATCGATTCGTGACGATGCTGACATTATTTTGCCATCTAGCCGTTAGCTGGCTTGGTCTTTGTTCACAAACTTGAGTGTCTAGAACACCTGAAACTGCTGATTATGTTACCTTCCAGTTTTATTGTCTTCTTTATTTGGGCGTACGGTGAGTCGTGCACAATGGAAGCTTTATCATCTTTGTTATCTGGGCGTGTGGTCGAAGTTTGTTCTTTTCTTTCATATTTGGGCGTACAGTGAGTCCTGAACTAGGAAAGCTTGTACATCTTCGTTATCGAGGATACGGTGAGTCGTGAACAATAGAAGCTTGTACATCTTCGTTATTGAGGGTTTAGTGAGTCGTGAACAATAGAAGCTTGTACATCTTCGTTATTGAGGGTACGGTGAGTCGTGAACAATGGAAGCTTGTACATCTTCGTTATTGAGGGTAGGTGACTCGTGAACAATGGAAGCTTGTACATCTTCGTTTTTTGGGGTACGGTGAGTCGTGAACAATAGAAGCTTGTACATCTTCGTTATTGAGGGTACGGTGAGTCGTGAACAATGGAAGCTTGTACATCTTCGTTATTGAGGGTACGGTGATTCGTGAACAATGGAAGCTTGTACATCTTCGTTATTGAGGGTTTAGTGACTCGTGAACAATGGAAGCTTGTACATCTTCGTTATTTCGGGGTACGGTGAGTCGTGAACAATAGAAGCTTGTACATCTTCGTTATTGAGGGTACGGTGAGTCGTGAACAATGGAAGCTTGTACATCTTCGTTATTGAGGGTACAGTGAGTCGTGAACAATGGAAGCTTGTACATCTTCGTTATTGAGGGCTTAGTGACTCGTGAACAGTGGAAGCTTGTACATCTTCGTTATTGAGGGTACAGTGAGTCGTGAACAATGGAAGCTTGTACATCTTCGTTATTTCGGGGTACGGTGAGTCGTGAACAATAGAAGCTTGTACATCTTCGTTATTGAGGGTACGGTGACTCGTGAACAGTGGAAGCTTGTACATCTTCGTTATTGAGGGTACGGTGAGTCGTGAACAATAGAAGCTTGTACATCTTCGTTATTGAGGGTACGGTGAGTCGTGAACAATATAAGCTTGTACGTCTTCGTTATTGGGGGTACGGTGAGTCGTGACAATGGAAGCTTGTACATCTTCGTTATTGGGGGTACAGTGAGTCGTGACAATGGAAGCTTGTACATCTTCGTTATTGAGGGTACGGTGAGTCGTGAACAATATAAGCTTGTACATCTTCGTTATTTGGGCGTAAGTCACTAATGTGAGTCGTGAACAATGAAAACCTTTACTTTTTCGTTATTTGCGCGTATGGTGTGTCGTGAACAATGGACACCTGTTAATCTTCGATATTTAGGCATACGGTGCATCACGAACAATGGAAAACGGATACAGTCAGACAAACAAAGACAATCAGGCAGACGGGGACGTTTGATATGTTTGACCTTGAGTGCCAATAGAAGGGTGAGCTACGTAAATTGTTGTTAGCTGACAGTCTCCACTGACAGTGAATGGTCAGGTTAGATCCACATTTGGACCTTAACTGCCTATACACGATATGCTAGTCTGACATGAACTCCGTACTGCTAATTTAGCTTACTTGAATTTTTCTGCCAAGAGGTGGAAATACTACATTGCATTTACTGTCCCTTCTCTGCTAGTGGAGAGGCGCCATTCCATAGCCTCTGAGCTGTGTTCTTTTCTTCAAACAAGAGCAAAAACAACAACAACAACAACAACAGCAACAACAACAACAAAACTGTTATACCTGGAGAAGCCTTCGCTAGAAACAGACCGTTATACCAGCCGATACCCAAGAGATACTACAGCAAATTCAGAGTATCTAGTCTCTGATGTGTATGATGCAATTATACATTGGCCTACTTGGTCAGTGTTGTCAGCTTGAACCTGGCTGTGATTGCTGTTAATAGATAATTATTCTTTTCAATTTTTACACAGTCTAATGCAAATTAATTTTTCAATATTACAATAATGGTCACAATACTAAGCTTGAACACGGTATACCATAAAGGCAGTTTAGGTATACAAAGTACCGGATAGGTAAAATAAGCAACAATGCAGTGTCAGCTACCATGCAGCGTATTCTGTCACATAAACACATGCGCACCCACACGATCAGACACACACACACACACAACGAACACACCACACACCGACACCACACATCACACACACCACACACACCACACACCACACACACACCACCGCACGACGCAGCAGCCGCACGCGCACGCCACAGCGCACGCGCCGACGCACCACACACACACACACACCACACACACACACACACACACACACATACCGACACTACACGACGCACGACCACGCACCACACAATAACACAAACAACAAAAACAAAAACAATCAAACAAAACAACAAAAGCAACAACAACAGCAGCAACCAGAACAACAAACAAACAAACAAAACAACAACAATTAAACTAAACAAAGAAACAAACAAAAACCACCCTTCATTGTCGGCTACCTCAGCTCTTGGATTTAGGACCAAATGTACCCAGACTGATTAACACCGTGTTTCGCCCTGTAAAGTTATAACCGGCTCGGTTGACTTCGTGTCCAAAACGACTGACACATCAGTGCATTTCCTCTGCCTTGTTTAACCTTCTAGCGGGAGTGGACGCGGTCAGCGTATGTCCAGTCAAGGCCACCTCCTCCCATCCGATCCGTCACCATGGCAACTGGTGTTACCAGTTCCACTTGAGGGAAACCCGTGAGTTCAGCGCGGCCCAGTCTGAGTGCCGTAGCCAAGGAGGCAACGAGGTCATCGTCAGGTCGGTGATGGACTCCTCCAGCTCTGTGTTGTCGTTGTTGTAGTCTGCACTAGCACT
>JABMCL010000188.1:522500-537500 GCA_018857735.1 Alviniconcha marisindica | reverse complement strand
TCTTCTCTCTTCTCTCCTCTCTCTCTCCCCCCCCCCCCCACCTCTCTCTCATCCCACTCTCTATCTCTATCCCGAGTTCTTCTGCTTGGTGTAGACTTTGAGTACTCTCTTGTCCAGGTAGACGATGCCCTAAGTATGTCAGCTTAAGAAAGTATGTAATGCATGGTGCCGCCGCTTAGTCTGTGGAACAGACGAGAGGCTGTGTGCGCGCGGAACGTTCTCATTTCCCGTCGTCTTAATATCCTAGTTTGTGTTTTGCACCGGCGAGACCACCATTTGGTGAACTAATTCTCCACTCACGAACTCAAACTATTTCTTTTTCACGCTGTCGTCAATAAAGGCGACAAAACGTCCGAACCAACGCTCGCTTCTTTTCATTTGTTTGGATGAAGTGATTACCTTTGCCTAGGTGTTCGACAGCTTTCTTCTAACCTTCCTTTACGTCCACAAAGACCATAAGGATTATTAGGGACGGGGAGCCCAGGCCGGCCACCTCGACTTTAACACAGCTCCTGAGCTCTGATATTCCACAGCTGTGGTACAGTTTCCCTTAAAATAATAATGAAGCCGCTTCCGGGAGGTGTCCGAAGACATCTGACAAAGTGTTAATAATCTTAGGTGAATGTACGGGTACGTGTGCAGCTTTGAGATAGGCCGAGGCGGCAGCGATAGGAAGATCTGACGTAGGACTAAGTAGCTGTGTAGCCTGTTCACTACAAACAAAAGAATCAACAACTGACAACAGCAGGCACACACACACACACACACACACACACACACACAACACACACACACACACACCACCCACACACACACACACACACACACACACACACAACACACACACACACACACACACACACATACGCACATCCAACACATACACACAACGCACGCACACACACACACACACACACACACACACACACACACACACACACACACACACACACACACACACACACACACACACACACACACACACACACACACCACACACACACACACATACACACAAACGCACGCACACACACACACACACACACACACACACACACACACACACACACACACACACACACACACACACACGCACGCACGCACGCACGCACGCACGCACGCACGCACGCACGCACGCACGCATACACACAGTAGCGTGAATACGCCCACACAAGAGTTATCGCAACAAGACTTTATTCACATTTTGTACAAGGATCATCAATTCCATTATCACAATCAACGCTTATTCAGAGAAGTAGGGTCAAAAACCGGTAGTAGAACAAAACCGCCAAAGTAGTCATTACAGGTTCTGCCTTGGAGCAGGCACCAGAATGGGTAACCTCCCTTTGGGAGTTCTTCCACTTTGCAGACTGATTTGAAACCGAAAGTATTCATTATTTTTAGACGGATTTATTCGATTTTTTTTTCTCTGTTGCAAGTCGTTACCGCTGTTTGAAAAAAGAAAAAAAATTGGACAAAGGAAAAAAAAAAAGAGAAAAGAAGAGAGAAGAAAACAAAGAAGAAAGAAAGCGTAATACGATGCAAATAATGGCTGACTAAATACAAGTTCTGGGTGTTTTCGTTGAACATAGGGTCTGATTTACGTGGGAAGAGGTTGTTACGCAATGCAGCAAACATGATACATCAAGATATTAAATTTTCTTTATATTTTTTCCTCATTTCCGTCTTTCTTTCTGTCTCTCTAGCACTTTTTCTTTTCCCTTCTTTCTCTCTCTCTCTTTCAGGTTGAGTTCTGATTGCTGCTGTTCATTACGAAACTTCTGTAAAGTAAACAGTAACAATAGTTTAAAAATCTGCTGTTAGCATTTATTTCTATTTTCTATTTCTCGCCTTTTTGTCATTTTCTTTTCTTCCTTTTTGTCATTTTCTTTCGTTCGGGTTGCGTTCCCATTGTCAGATATTCATTAGAAAACTTTAACAACAACAAAGGTATGAATACTCAAGTCAAGACGTGATTTTCCCCTTTTCTCTCATCTCTGTTGTTGTTGTTGTTGTTGTTGTTGTTGTTGTTGTTGTTGTTGTTGTTGTTAGTTGTTGTTAGGTTGAGTTCTGAGTGTAGGTGTTCATTACAAAATTTCAACAAAATAAAGCGGATAAATAAAAAGTTTTCTGTTAGATGTTTTAATCCTTTCACTGCCAACACACTGTATTACTGATGAAGCTTCCTCCTGAGATCACTCTCCAGAAAATTCCGAGCAAACCAAAATATCTGTTTGGCGAACTTTGTATGGCGTGAGAATGCACGGAAACATTATCTAGTCAAGCATGAAGTCTTACGACAGAGGGAAAACATTTGGTCAGTGACGTCACATGTTCTGAGGGAAGCGAATGGGTCAGAATATTACGATACACAACAAAGACAAGATAACAACAAATAAAGAGAAGACAAGGAAAACAAACGAACATAATTATATATATATATGAAACCAAACAAACCCAAAAGGAGACAAAACTTGTTATAAAAAAAAAAAGTTTAGAAATAATTGCTAAAAAAAGAAGTTAAAATAATAATAAAGAGTGAAAAAAGACACTTTCTAAACAATTAAATAACAACGGCTATTATGTCCGTACTTAATCCATGGTGAATTGAAAATGCTTCCTGGGTCTATAAAACTTTATTTTACAGCAGAGGCTGTTTATCTTTTCTCGACTGCGCCAGAATCCTCTTTGGAGCAATTTTACTAGCTAGCCTAAACATGGTTCATACCATTAATTTACTCCGCGTCTGCTCCATTAACACAAAGAAATTATTACAACAAATTCCCCCTTTTGTTTTGGTCAGTATCAGATCCAAACACATAAAAGATTCAAAAGAGCGCTCTTTATTTAGACATGCATGTCGTGTTTTGTCCTAACAAATAAAGTTCTTCGGAACCTTTTCTGCGTTTGCATCTTGTTTTAGAACGCTAGCAGTCACTTTTGTATCAGATTTTTGTCAGTATCAGTTATAATTAAATGTCCGAACCACTGGTCACTTAAGACTTGAAGAGGAATCGAGGTAAATGAAATGGAATGAACTAAAGAGGCAGAGATTACGAAACAACATTGCTGGTAGGCTAGAAGGCGGAGCAAGCAAAAGTGTCTTTTGATCTAACATACCCCAAGTTTGAAAGAGAACCCGTTGGATAGATCTAGGGCTCAGCAGAGGGAATTTTAATTTCTGCGTTCGCGGGACCCCAGCAAAGGGTGAAACAAAAGTTAAGTCAGAGGTGTTCGGTTCATCGAAGACAAGCGGAAATCAAATGCAAACCGCTTTTATCTACTGATTCCGCGCATGGTTGGCGATGAAGTTCATTTCCTCTGATTTCAAATGTACTGATCCAGAAGCTAACCAAGGACATACCTCTGGTGATGCACATAATTATGATACTTGTATCTTGTATTTACTCACATTTCAGTGGGAGTCGCTGGAGGCGACTTAACTCTTTGTTTTTTCGTTCGTGTGACGTCTATCGAGCGATAATGAACTCACTTGTTGGTTGATTCAGAACCTAACCAGTTTTACAATAACTTTTCCTTTCCCCATCATCAACAGCACATGCATTCTTGATGTCCCAGTCGGTGTTTACGTGTACAAAAATAATAAGCACTACAACGAAGATAATGATGATCATAACGATGATGATGTTGGTAATATACCCAAATATCAATGATTCAAGCTATGTATATATCGACGGTGATAATGACGATTTACTGAGAATCCAAAATCTTGACCAGCGGGGAACTAAACACTAAAAGTGTTACGAATTGCAAGTGTGTTAAAAGAGAAGTGCGACGAAACAAGATAAGAGCTTAATAACGAATAAATAAATAAATAAATAAATAATGTAAGTAAACCCATTTCGCTTCACCGAACGGAGTCTCACAATCTTGCGCTACAGTACTCCAGAAAACGAACCCATTATATGGACAAACGACTAGCAAGTCCGGGTTAAATTTGAAAAATAATGTTTATGATCGTTTGCCTGCAGAATTGTTATTTCATTTTTTCTGGATACTTCAGTGTGTGGGAGCTAGCTTAGAAACAGGATTAGTTCTTAAAATGCGTATAATATTTCATGGTCTATATTTTACGAAATGTTTGTAGTGTATACGTATATGTTCGGTATCGAAATAAATGGGTCATCGCTCTCTGTGACAATATTAATTGAGCACACCAGAGAAGTGCTGTGTGATTTTCTACACAAGCTCACTCGTGATGTTAACAAAAGCTAGCCCAAACGTGACACTGGTAAAGAAAGAAAGAAAGCGACTGAATGTTTTACTGTACCACAAAAATGATAAGTTGTAATTATAAGTTAGACTAAATCACATAAACCACTCACGTACAATACGTACAGCAATCATATTCATGGTGCTAAACATAAATTATAGCTTAATTAATCGTACAACGCATTTATAGTAAATAATAGCAACACTGTTCATAAACGATTCATAGCCGCTAGTGCCGATATGTGTTCAATTTGCCTCTTACTGATAACGATTTCGGTAAACACGAATCAACGGCAGTGTCTCTGATTGTAACACTCAAACGATAACTAAGTTGTTACGCGGGCTTGAAGTGGAAATAAAGGCGATGCACTGCTCGAGATTTTAGTGAGATGAGTTTAGAGATCCTGCTGATGCGGTTGGATTTTCCCAGGGGAAGAAAATCCTATTTTCCCGCGGGAAAGTTCTGAAGAAAGACGCAAGCTGGTCTGAAAACGTAACAAATGTGCAAATCTTTCCTTCTGCCGGCCTCATTCGGTTGTTCTATCAATCGTATTGTTCGGAAAGGAAACAATCTTTTTGGTCGTTTGCCAGCAGAATTGCTATCTCATTGTTTGGATACTTTAGCGTGTGAGAGCCTGGAAACAGGATTAGCCCTTAGTCTATATTTTACGAAGTGTTTGTATTGTACACGTAAATGGTCGGCATGAAAGAAAAAAAGGTCATTGCTCTCTGTAACACTATTAAATGAGCCTACCAGAGGAGAACCGTGTGACTTTCTACACAAGCTCACTCATAATGTCAACAAAAGCTAGCCCAAACGTGACACTGGTAAAGAAAGAAATAAACGGCTGAATATTTTACTGTACAAAAGTATCCTTTCCTTTTGCTTCCAATCTGAGCTTCTCAGGGCGCAGCCATGTCTGTTCGTTTTTTACAAATGAAGAGCAGAAAAAGTTGGCTTGTGACGTAATTGATACTTTCGACGCACACTCCGGTCTTGTTCATGACGTCACTGATACAGACTGATGGACACAAAATGGCGGCACTCCCAGTCGCGGTTTAAAAGACGATTTACTGAGCTTTACTGTGTGATTTAGCTTTTATTATTAGCAAGATTTTAACAGTATAGTTTTTTTTTCAGTGAATCGCTAATTTATTGACAGCTTAAGTATGTAGTTGTACTTCACAATTCAGCACACCTGTTCTTTTATATTTTATATTTGTATTTATAATGAAGTTTCAGATTTGTATTTGTAATGCAATGATTTTGTTGTTGTTATGTTCTTAATATCCTTTCAAGTGAATAGCTGATTTATCACCCCCGTCTCCTTCACACTTACTGAGACGCTCTTAGAGCTGCATTTCTAATGTGATGTTTTTAAGTTCTAATTTATTGACATCTTACGTATGTCTGCAATTTGACATGATGTCATTCTTAATGAGCTAGGTCACTGCGGGTCACACGATCGAAAACTAGGTCGGATTTGTGCAAAAATGGCATTCCAACCCAGCTTTTGAGCTTGTGACCCTTCGTGACCTAGCTCAGTAAGAGTGGCCCAGTGACCTAGCTCAGTAAGAGTGGCCCAGTGACCTCGCTCAGTAAGAGTGGCCCAGTGACCTAGCTCAGTAAGAGTGGCCCAGGGTCATTACAGAACAAATCATAGCTTTTGAGCTCGTTAAGAAGGTCCATAACGATTGCTGCTTTCTCCTAACAAAAGAATGGTATGAAACAGCAGTAAAGGAGCATAACAAAACAAATTTATTATTCCGAAAGCGTAAACAAACAAACAAATAAACAAACAAACAAACAAACAAACAAGCAAGAAAGTATCCACTGAATTAGTCCCCATTTGTTTTAGTTTAATCTACCAAAAGAAAGAAGAAAAAAGGACACCAATAAAATACAAAATGTTAATATTTTAGAACGCCTGTTTTAATCCTGTTTCCGCCGAGCCAATGTGATAAAAACATAAAGACCAAACGTACAAACTCGAATGATAAACAAGAAATTAAAAGTAAAATAATAACAATAAACAGAACAAAGCGAGGCATAAGCAAAGCATGCAAAACGATGCAAGAACAGAATAAAAATGCAATCGTTTTTGCCGTGCACAAAAAATGAAAGAAAGAGAAGGAAAGTTAATGCTTAACAGTAAAGAAACAAATCAACACTCCTAATGTAGTGCATATTTCCTGTGTCCCGATTATTTGAAACGATCGTGATATTTGGTCAGATATTATTTTGATTAAAGCAAAACGCTTTTCAGCACAGTAATAAGCAAACTCAAGAGTGATGTAAGTAACAAATCATTGATAACGAAACGAAACGTAATGCAGGATTAAGAAGGCAATAATAATTATCCAGACAGTTTTCCTCGTCTTTAGCATTTCCTTGGCCAAGATCGCATTCTTTATTTTAAAATGCTTTCTTTACACTGACGGCACAATACCAAACGTGACCTTTGTGCTCTTACAGTGTGTGTGTGTGTGTGTGTGTGTGTGTGTGTGTGTGTGTGTGTGTGTGTGTGTGTGTGTGTGTGTGTGTGTGTGTGTGTGTGTGTGTGTGTGTGTGTGTGTGTGTGTGTGTGTGTGTGTGGTGTGTGTGTGTGTGTGTGTGTGTGTGTGTGTGTGTGTGTGTGTGTGTGTTGTGGTGTGTGTGTGTGGTGTGTGTGTGTGTGTGTGTGTGTGTGTGTGTGGTGTGTGTGGTGGTGTGTGTGTGTGTGTGTGTGTGTGTGTGTGTGTGTGTGTGTGTGTGCGTGTGGTGCGTGCGTGGTACGTGTGTGTGTGTGTGTGTGTGTGTGTGTGGTGTGTGTGTGTGTGTGTGTGTTACGACACAATTTCACTGTTAACGTGTCACCGAGTTTCCAAGTGACAGATTCAGTTAGCCAAACCAGCACGCGCAGACGATCCATTATTTTCGACCTACGGCATCTCCCAGTAACAGCTTTCTGTCATCAAAGGACAAATTAGGTGGCTTGACAGAAAATTCGGCGGTGAACCAAGTGTGTCACGTTTCTTTAACTGATGCAACGAATAGTCGGGAAGTGATAGCTGCCATTGTTGTTCTAAAGCAATCGATTTAGCCGATCAATGACGAAAGCTCCCCTGCATTGCTAGGGTAGAAAACACCCAACACAGACTTCGTAGAGTCGATCAGCATGTTGATCGTGGCATCTCTCAACTTTGCACTGGCTGCGATAAACACAGCAAAAAAAGAAAGATTCTTCATTCGTTTTTCTTAAATATTTTTGGAAAGTCTTCATTTTAAGTAAGTAAACATGGTGCTTAACGTCCACGGAAACCATAAGGCTTATTAGGGACGGGGAGAATGGTGGAAGGGGGTATGGAGGTGGTGGTGAAGGAGATTATATACCTATCATTACACTGTCACCATCAGAATGACTTCTGCATGACTTAAGGTGGGCAGCGACGAGAGCTATTTTAATATTTCATTAAAGGTGAGGGACAAGACAGTGTCCATAGGCCACAACCTTTGAAGAGAAAGGAGAGCCGAAGCAGATTCGAACAGAGGTCCGTCTGCTTACCAGCTTACCGCCTTACCGCTAGTACAAACCGGCTCAATCTTCCTTTTGTTGACGTACCTATATTTAAAGGAAAAAGAAGAAGAAGAAAAAGAGTAAGATAACACCACTATCGCCATTATTTTACTTGACCATTGCCGTTAGTAGACCATGCATGCGCAGGGCATGCACATTACAGACACGGTTGAAACAGTTGGTAGCCGTGAAGTTTGTTTAAAACCAACAACACAGAGAACTTCACTTTGTCTTTACTAGTGGGGCAATAGCTGGTAGGGCAAATAAAACTCCAAACTTAATGTCATCCGATACAAAAAAAATCAAACCCTAGGACTCGGCCTCTCTATTGTCGGATCTTAATTATGTTAGTGGGAACTGCTTTCTCTCTCTTAGCGTCACGTTAAGTGCAGTAAATTGTAACTTTATGTTCAAGGGAAAAACACACACTTTCTTCAGGTCTCCTGGAACAGACTAACTGCAGCTGTCCCGAGTATTCAGGTAAAACTTTTACTGACGGACCTTGTCGATGTTCCCGCAAACTGCCACACGATGTGCCGCCTACTAATATCAATCCTGGAGAAATTGCAGCTGTAACAGGGTTAAAAATTATACAAGCAGCACCAACACAGCCTATACCATATGGGCATTAGGTAAGGGGGAAGAGAGAGAAGGGGGGAGGGGGGTGGGGGTTGGGGTAAGAGAGAGAGAGAGAGAGCAAGGGGAAGGAGGAAAATTGAGAAGAAGAGTGAGAAGAAAAAGGGAAGGGTAGAGGAAGCAAAAGTGAAAGTGGAGAGAGAGAGAGTGGGGGTGGGGGGGGGGGGGGGTGGTAGAGAGGGAGAAAGGAGAGGGAGGAAATAGAGGGGAAGGGTAGAGGGAACAAAAGTGAAGAGAGAGAGAGAGAGGAGAGAGAGAGAGAGAGAGAGAGAGAGAGAGAGGAGAGGAGAGAGAGAGAGAGAGAGGGAGGTGGGGGGGGGGGGGGGGGCAGAGAAAGAGAGTAGGAGCATGGAGCGAGATGGAGAAGGGTGAGAAAAAAAAGGAGGGTAGAGGGAGCAAAAGTGAAGGTGGAGAGAGGGTGGAGAATGGGGGGGGGGGGGGCGGAGGCAAAAAGAGAATGATTGGGGGGGAATGTGGGGGGGGGGGGGGCAAGATGGAGAAAGGCGAGAGGAAATGGGGGAGGGAAATATAGGAAAAATGAAGGCAGGCAGTAAGGAAGATGGGGGCGGAGGGTAGGGTAGGGGAGGTGTGGGTGTGGGTGGGTGGATGGGGGGGGGGGGGGGCGGGTTGCAGGAGAAGTGTGTGATATGGTAATATATATATATATATACACACATACACACACAGAGATCGAGTTTGACTTCTTTGCGCTGTTTTTTTTCGTCTTTATTATTATTATCGCGCAGTCAACTTCCTATGCGTGCAGCTATTCATGCCGTATTCCATTCCCGTTTTCCTACATGAAAACCCTGGACTTCAACAACCTGGGGTCGGCCAGCAAGAATTCGTACGGAATTCGTATATTTTCCGGATAGAATTCAGTTTTAAAATAGGCAGGTGACACATGCTGAGCATTATGCACACACATACAGTTACAACGAGCTGGAATACAGACAATGATATTCAGTGCTTCCACTTCAAGCTACATAGAATATCGAAACACAAACAAGTAGATAAAGCAAAAATGAACAAACGACAACAGTACACATTAATAGCTAGACATATTCAGCTTGGTACCTTGTTAACAAGATTGAGAACAAAACCGTTGAAGAATAAAAACCTTTGATACGATCATGCATCAGCGTACATGCACACACACACACACACACACACACACACACACACACACACACACACACACACACACACACACACACACACACACACACACACACACACACACACACACACACACACACACACACACACACACACACCACACACACACACACACACACACACACACACACACACACACACACACGAAAGAAATGCGTCTGTATACACTTTATATCCGCAACAAGAGCACCTTAAAAACAAACATACAAACAAAAGCATTTACGTGTCACGTTTGGGTTAACACCTCCCCGCCCCTTTTCCTTTTGTCTTAATATTGCCATGAAGGTGGGATAGCAAAACACTGAACAGGACAAAGCGTTGTTAATGAACAGCCACGAAAGCAAAACTGACAACACTATTGTCAAAAAGTATACACGGTACAGATCAGATGTGAGTTCTATGACTATTCGTTCGCTGCAAGCCAAAAGAGAGTGGAAAGTTAAGCATTGCAAGGTTACAACAAACTTTGTTCGTGCGAAAGAGTAATATGAAAAGGTACTTTTTTCGTATTTTTTGGTCAATGTTCGTCGTTGACATCCTACAACTATTAATAATCCGAATTACATCATTGTAGGAGATATTCATGGTCCGATTACATCATAGTAGGAGACATTAATCATCTTAATCGTAGGTCGACATAACTGCAGATGATATTGATGCTCGCAACTACATCATTGTAGGAACTTTTCATAAACTGAGTTGCAACATTGTTGGATATATCCATGATCCGAATTACATCATTGTCGACAATATTCATGATCCTAGTTACATCATTGTAGGAGACATTCATGCCCCAGTTAGAACATTGTAGGATACATTCATGATCGTAATCACATCACTGTAGGGGAACCAGAAATTAAAGGAGACTCCAGTCGAAGCTAGCTGGCCTGTAAACGTAAAAGCTGTGCCAAGATTTCCACTGGCCGACTCCGCATTGCTCTGATAATATAATTATGCAACAGGAGTACTAATGGACTTCCAGTTTGAACGAAGGTAAACAGCATTGGTGGAGCAGAGAATGTGGCATTATGCCTATATATCCGTAGATTAACTCTTCCATGGGTGAAATGGTGACTAGATTTACATTTATTTGTATTCATTTCCTGATGAAGCCTCAAAGAGGCGAAAGTTTCATAATAAAATCCTTGTGGAAATTTTTGACAAGCCGAATTTTTGACATTGTTGACAAGTTTCTCTGTGTATATATACACTTTTGCCACACATTTGAAACTTCTTCACGACGGCGCATACACAGAACGCCAGACACAGGAATCCCGGCCGTGGTTTTGCGACTGTCAGTCGCTGATATAAAAAAACACATTTGTTTTTAAATAATTTAGCAAACTAGATCAGAAGGTGGAGGTGGATCGGCTCTGTAAATTCTAAGGGAGGCGACCCCATCAAAAGAACCGCAATCCACTGGACACCTGAAGGGAAGGGGAGAAGATGGCGGCCCGAAACAACATGGCCCAGAACCGTAGAAGTGGAGCTGAAGGATCTTGGCCACAGCTGGCTACGATCGAGCGACAGGCTAACGACAAGATGACGCGGGGGAACTTCGTTGCTGCCCTAAATGCCCATAGGCATAAAGGCTGTAAAGAAGTTAGCAAGACCATAAATCGGCGTAAAGAAATGCCATGATCTTTTTTATCTCAAAAACTTTTCCCATCGATAAGGCCTTTGGTGCTTTTTCGCTTGAACTCCCCTTTAACTTCCACAAACATAACTGCAATAAAAGATTGCCACTGCTATGCAACTGTTGTTCGTACAAGTTACAAGGTTTGGTCGCTAGTTTACCCATACACCCAGTTTACCCTAGTTTACGCATTCATCCAATTTACCCTAGTTTACCCATACACCGAGTTTGCCCTAGTTTGCCCATAAACCCAGTTTACCCTAGTTTACCCATTCACCCAGTTTATCCTAGTTTACCCATACACCAAGTTTACCCTAGTTTACCCATAAACCCAGTTTACCCTACTTTACCCATAAACCCAGTTTACCCTAGTTTACCCATACACCGAGTTTGCCCTAGTTTGCCCATAAACCCAGTTTACCCTAGTTTGCCCATTCACCCAGTTTATCCTAGTTTACCCATACACCAAGTTTACCCTAGTTTACCCATAAACCCAGTTTACCCTAGTTTACCCATAAACCCAGTTTACCCTAGTTTACCCATAAACCCAGTTTACCCTAGTTTAACCATACACCGAGTTTGCCCTAGTTTGCCCATAAACCCAGTTTACCCTAGTTTGCCCATTCACCCAGTTTATCCTAGTTTACCCATACACCGAGTTTGCCCTAGTTTGCCCATTCACCCAGTTTACCCTAGTTTACCCATTCACCCAGTTTATCCTAGTTTACCCATACACCGAGTTTGCCCTAGTTTGCCCATTCACCCAGTTTATCCTAGTTTACCCATAAACCCAGTTTACCCTAGTTTACCCATACACCGAGTTTGCCCTAGTTTGCCCATAAACCCAGTTTACCCTAGTTTACCCATTCACCCAGTTTATCCTAGTTTACCCATACTCCCAGCTCGCCGCATTTAGCCCCTTTGTGAAACACCAGTCGCAATACAGTCGCCTAAAACGTGTGGAAATAAACCATTCCAGCACAAAAAGTACTCGATCCAGCAAGAATACACAGTAAGGGGAATAACAAACAAAGCGCTGAAAAGGTCGTCAAACACAATCAAAGCCTTTTACTGTTAAGAACTCGTCCCAGAAATAATGCACTAACAATTCATGCAGCAAATGAACCTAAAGAATAGAGATTCTTTTCTTCCGAACTCTGCGAGTAAAGGGCTTTTTAAAGGATTAGGTCCATAAACTTATCGTTGTGATTGTTATGATTATATAATTACTACCTTTATCAATATTATTATCATCGCTCTTATCATCATCATGATCACAGGATCAGTATCACGAGGCTGTGGTCGCCCTGATATAACCTTCCTGGCTGACTGGGCGTAAAAAAAAGCAAGCAAGTTACTTACTTACGAGACTGTGAAATCTGCATATATTCTAGAGTCATGAGCATGCATTGAAACGAAATTTTAAATCTCAAGTAGTGATTTATGCGAAGAATAACCTTCATGAAGAACGTCAAGAGGAAAGTAAAAAGTAAAATCAAACAAAACACAACAAAAGACGTTTGTCTCGCTTGTTTCAGAAACTTTAACGCTCCTTAAAAATTATTATTAAAAAAGAAAGAAACAAGCAAACACTTCCCGATGATTGTACTTGATTTCAGTGTATATCAAAATCTCGTAGATATATTTTTGCTCTCAGGATATCAAAGTCCGCTTCATTTTTTGCCCCATTTCGCAAATTGTCCGTATGAAATTCGGTCAAACTGCCTTTTCTGGGACACACTCCTGTGCCTTCGGACGTTTCCGCCCCCGTAGCGATGGTGGAAATTGTCCAGGTACTCCTTCAGCAATCTGGCTACGCGACAAAAGGGGAGGTGTGCCTTGCTCACCAGCAGGGGCAGCTGGGTGTCCGGCGGTGTATCCAGGCGCTCGTCAAAAGAGGGGCTCCAGGATAGCCTTCCGAATCGGGAAAACCCGCTGCTGCTGATTCTGTCGAAGCCGCGTTTGGACACAGCCTCATCTTGGTTGTCGTCGATGGCGCCACCGGCTTGCGGAAGATTCTCAGCGTTGAGGCTGTCGAAGTATCCAACGGAAGGGCCACACAGTCTTTCCAGGTCTCGTCGCCAGGTGGGGGAGTCTGGAAGGATTTGCATCACCTCTCCCAGCTTGTCCGCCATCATGTCTGATCGCTTCCCGAACCTTCCGAACCTTCCGTAGTTAGCGATGGAATCCATCTTTCGCTTGTCCTTGGGGTCGTCGTTCTCTTGCAGGTCCAGTACGTTGTCTGTGTTTTCGCCAGTCTTGGAATCGCTTCGTTTCGCGAACCCACCGAACTTGCTGAAAGTGCCGATGTTGTCGAAGGTGCGTTTCTCGGCAGCTTGCAGCTGCGGGTTCCCGAGCAGACGGAGCAGGTCGTCGTCCATCATCTCCACCGTCGCCACATCCTCGCTTCTTTTGCCGAACCCACCAAACTTGCTGTAGGAAGCTATGGAATCCATTCCTCTTTTGCCGAATCCACCAAACTTGCTGTAGGGAGCTATGGAATCCATTCCTCTTTTGCCGAATCCACCAAACTTGCTGTAGGGAGCTATGGAATCCATTCCTCTTTTGCCGAATCCACCAAACTTGCTGTAGGGAGCTATGGAATCCATTCCTCTTTTGCCGAATCCACCAAACTTGCTGTAGGGAGCTATGGAATCCATTCCTCTTTTGCCGAATCCACCCAGTCTGCTTGGTGGTGCGATGGAATCGAAGCGACGTTTTCCAAATCCACCAATGCTACTGGAAGGGGCTATGGAATCGAAGCGACGTTTTCCAAATCCACCAATGCTACTGGAAGGGGCTATGGAATCGAAGCGACGTTTCCCAAATCCACCAATGTTACTGGAAGGGGCTATGGAATCGAAGCGACGTTTCCCAAATCCACCAATGTTACTGGAAGGGGCTATGGAATCGAAGCGACGTTTCCCAAATCCACCAATGCTACTGGAAGGGGCTATGGAGTCGAAGCGACGTTTCCCAAATCCACCAATGCTACTGGAAGGGGCTATGGAATCGAAGCGACGTTTTCCAAATCCACCAATGCTGCTGGAAGGGGCTATGGAATCGAAGCGACGTTTTCCAAATCCACCAATGCTGCTGGAAGGGGCTATGGAATCGAAGCGACGTTTTCCAAATCCACCAATGCTACTAGAAGGGGCTATGGAATCGAAGCGACGTTTTCCAAATCCACCAATGCGACTGGAAGGGGCTATGGAATCGAAGCGACGTTTTCCAAAACCGCGCATTCTGCTCGATGGAGCTATGGAGTCCAGTCTGCGCTTTCCAAAGCCCCCTAGTCTGCTGGGTGGAGCGATGGAGTCGAAGCGACGTTTCTCTTTGTTTAGGGCATCGGCAGTGTCGCGCTTGGA
This sequence comes from Alviniconcha marisindica, assembly GCA_018857735.1. NCBI lineage: Eukaryota > Metazoa > Mollusca > Gastropoda > Provannidae > Alviniconcha > Alviniconcha marisindica. Next base: position 522,891 of record JABMCL010000188.1, on the reverse strand, counting down.
TACACTTTTAGGACTTTCCCCTTCCTTGGAGCAATGTTCGCAGTTGGCTGAATCCTCCGACGCCTCCTTGCTACCGGCTTTTCCAGAACCGCCTTTAGCCGTACTGTCATCCGAAGAAGAACCTGCGCTATCTTCTTCTCTTTTACCGAAGGAGGTGAAGGAGCTCTGGCTGATTCTGTCAAACCTTTTTGATTCGTCCGGGCTGGCGCTGTTTCGCTGATTCTGCTCTACCTTGCCGAAGTTGGCGAATTTGCTGAAACCGCTGATGCGATCGAAGGTTTTTTTGTCTTGCTGTACGGTGTCTTCGTCTACGTTTCCTACCTCTTCTCTCTTGCCGAATCTTCCGAAGGCGCTGGACCCGCTGATGGCGTCAAACCGTCGCTTGTGCGTG
>JABMCL010000188.1:507500-517500 GCA_018857735.1 Alviniconcha marisindica | reverse complement strand
CATCACACAACAGGCGTGATGTTTCCTTAACGATCAGACTTACGAGACTACATAATTATCAGATCGAAGAAAACAACGATACAGCTCTCAATGTCTCCTCGAAACTGTGTCACTAACACAAATTAAAGTTGATGTGAAGTAGTCAAGTACGGAAAATGAATATTACTCGCACAGAAGCAATGCGATTATAATGGCTGGCTGCTGTTTTACAAGTCTTGTTTTATATTAGTGTGAATTTTTAAGTATGTATTGTATGCTTGTTTTATATTAGTACAATTTATTAAGTATGTATTATGTGATTGCTTGTATATGGTATGTTAGTCAATGTAAATGGTATGTATTAAGTACATGTATGTGAACAAGCGTGTTGAGTTCTCTCAACGTGGAATAGCACTATAGAAAATGTATGTATGTGTGTATTATTATTATCCCAAAATCAGGTGAGGAAATGTGTGTACCTCTTCCAGGGAATTAGCTGCAGTCGGTCATAGTTCGAGGGCTACGTGTACGTCAGTCGACCATGATAGGTGAAGGCTGAACGGGATCGCCTTCACTAGGTCAGACCGGAGATACAACTCCCAATAGGTCACGGCTGAGTGATCGTCCCGAAAGGTCATAGCTGGGAAGGTCATTCATAGGCGAGAGAAAATCCTGAACTCGTCTTAGCCCTTGTGAAATATAGCATTCATAATCTATCAGAGCTTCTGTGAGATATCATCCATGCTATAATAGGTCACAGTTCCTGTGAGATGTCACCCATAATAGGTCAGACCTCCTGTGACATATCACCCGTAACAGGTCAGAGGTCCTACGAGGTGGCACCGTTAATGAAGTCAGAGCTACAGCGAGATTTCACCCATAGCGGACACAGCTCGCGTGACAACTCCGTACGGAATAAGCCAGGGTCCCGTTAATGTCAAGTCTGGTCATTTCACTCGTGTAATGTTCAGCGGTCTTGGTATGCACTGGTCTCTCGTGTTAAGCTCAAGTCTGGTCTTTCCTCGTGTTAATGTCGTCAAGTCAGTGGTCTTTCCTCGTGTTAATGTTCAAGTCTGGTCTTTCCTCGTGTTAATGTTCAAGTCTGGTCTTTCCTCGTGTTAATGTTCAAGTCTGGTCTTTCCTCGTGTTAATGTTCAAGTCTGGTCTTTCCTCGTGTTAATGTTCAAGTCTGGTCTTTCCTCGTGTTAATGTTCAGTCTGGTCTTTCCTCGTGTTAATGTTCAAGTCTGGTCTTTCCTCGTGTTAATGTTCAAGTCTGGTCTTTCCTCGTGTTAATGTTCAAGTCTGGTCTTTCCTCGTGTTAATGTTCAGTCTGGTCTTTCCTCGTGTTAATGTTCAAGTCTGGTCTTTCCTCGTGTTAATGTTCAAGTCTGGTCTTTCCTCGTGTTAATGTTCAAGTCTGGTCTTTCCTCGTGTTAATGTTCAAGTCTGGTCTTTCCTCGTGTTAATGTTCAAGTCTGGTCTTTCCTCGTGTTAATGTTCAAGTCTGGTCTTTCCTCGTGTTAATGTTCAAGTCTGGTCTTTCCTCGTGTTAATGTTCAAGTCTGGTCTTTCCTCGTGTTAATGTTCAAGTCTGGTCTTTCCTCGTGTTAATGTTCAAGTCTGGTCTTTCCTCGTGTTAATGTTCAAGTCTGGTCTTTCCTCGTGTTAATGTTCAAGTCTGGTCTTTCCTCGTGTTAATGTTCAAGTCTGGTCTTTCCTCGTGTTAATGTTCAAGTCTGGTCTTTCCTCGTGTTAATGTTCAAGTCTGGTCTTTCCTCATGTTAATGTTCAAGTCTGGTCTTTCCTCTGTTAATGTTCAAGTCTGGTCTTTCTTGTTAATGTTCAAGTCTGGTCTTTCCTCATGTTAATGTTCAAGTCTGGTCTTTCCTCATGTTAATGTTCAAGTCTGGTCTTTCCTCGTGTTAATGTTCAAGTCTGGTCTTTCCTCATGTTAATGTTCAATCTGGTTTTTCCTCGTGTTAATGTTCAAGTCTGGTCTTTCCTCATGTTAATGTTCAAGTCTGGTCTTTCCTCGTGTTAATGTTCAAGTCTGGTCTTTCCTCGTGTTAATGTTCAATTCTGGTCTTTCCTCGTGTTAATGTTCAAGTCTGGTTTTTCTCATGCTAATGTTCAGTTCTGGTCTTTCCTCATGTTAATGTTCAAGTCTGGTCTTTCCTCATGTTAATGTTCAAATCTGGTCTTTCCTCATGTTAATGTTCAAGTCTGGTCTTTCCTCATGTTAATGTTCAAGTCTGGTCTTTCCTCATGTTAATGTTCAAGTCTGGTCTTTCCTCGTGTTAATGTTCAAGTCTGGTCTTTCCTCGTGTTAATGTTCAATTCTGGTCTTTCCTCGTGTTAATGTTCAAATCTGGTTTTTCTCATGCTAATGTCCAGTTCTGGTCTTTCCTCGTGTTAATGTTCAAGTCTGGTTTTTCTCATGCTAATGTCCAGTTCTGGTCTTTCCTCGTGTTAATGTTCAAGTCTGGTCTTTCCTCATGCTACTGTTCATACCCAGTGATGGAGGAACTGATTCTACAGAGTGGCTTAGAGTCCACAGAAGCCATAGGTCCAGTTGAGGACTATTATCCAACGTCCGTCTGTTCTCCATAATCCACCCTCCTCTGACATGGGCTACCTGATCTTACTCTGCGAGCTTTTAATCCACGCGTAGACACGGTGTGGCAGGCGATCATTGGCTGGAGCTGCCACAAGTATCATTTTTGCCGCGACAAAAATATTTTGTGGCGACAAACAAAATGTTTTCGCGACAACTTTTTTGTCAGTACAAGCCTACTTTTGTCGCGACAAAACTTATGAGACAAAACTGATGTCGCGACAAAAATTATATTTGTGGCAGCTCCCGCCAATGATAGCAGGGACGTCCGACAGCGAGTACGCACATCACTGGGATCGGGAAACACTCCAGATTCTCTTATGTCCTTGGCCGGGATTGAACCCTCAACCTCTGGATCTCCGGTATGATGCTCTCCTGCCGAGCCAAGCCGCAATACCTCTTCCATCGGCTGACCAGCTTCAACACGGTGAAAATTACTGTCAGCTTTTGAGGGGCTAGTGTAGCGCAAGATAAAGTAGAAAGCATCTGCGAAGTCAGCAGGGATGAATTTTGAAAAACGTGTGTGTGTGTGTGTGTGTGTGTGGTGTGTGTGGGTGTGTGTGTGTGTGTGTGTGTGTGTGTGTGTTGTGTTGTGTGTGTGTGTGTGTGTGTGTTGTGTGTGTGTGTGTGTGTGTGTGTGTGTGTGTGTGTGTGTGTGTGTGTGTGTGTGTTGGTGTGTGTGTGTGTGTGTGCGTGGTGTGCGTGGTGGCGTTGTGTGCGTTGGTGTGTGTGTGTGTGTGTGTGTGGTGTGGTGTGTGTGTGTGATGTGGTGTGTGTGTGGTGGTGTGTGTGTGTGTGGTGTGGTGCGTAGTGGTGGTGTGTGTGTGGTGTGTGGTGGTGTGGTGGTGCGTGGTGGGTGGTGGGTGGGTGGTGGCGGCGGGGGCTGCATGCGTGGCGTGCGGTGCGTGGGAGTGTGGAGAACACCAACCCGGACCCTGAAGGTCTCTAGACTGGGTTGAGCGACAGCGTCCTCGGAAAGGCCGTTCCAGCCAGCAATGGTCATGGGTTAATTATAACGTGAATTTCCTGCAGTCAGTCTGCCAGATTTTAACCCGAAGAAGGCATCTTTCTCTGTCTACGATTATGTTACGGATAAGTTATTTCCACCAACACCGCTCCAACAACCCCATATCTTCCGATTTCGCCAACTTCACGGACTGGTCACGGTTGGGTCTTTTCTCGATCACGTAAGAAAGTCCAGTCTGCAAGATGAAAGCGGTCGTCTTCTCGATCACCGCTCCTGAAAGTCCAGTCTGCAAGATGAAAGTGGTCTGGTTATTGATCACCGCTGACATTGAAAGTCCAGTCTGCCAGATTAACCCAGGGCGTCTTCTCTGATCACGTTAGTACTGAAAGTCCAGTCTGCACGAGAAAGCGGCGCTTCTCGATCACCGCTACTCTCAAAGTTCAGCCAAGATGAAAGCGGTCTTTTCTTCTCGATCACCGCTACATTGAAAGTCCAGTCTGCAAGATGAAAGCGGTCGTCTTCTTGATCACCGCTACACTGAAAGTCCAGTCTGCAAGATGAAAGCGGTCGTCTTCTCGATCACCGCTACATTGAAAGTCCAGTCTGCAAGATGAAAGCGGTCGTCTTCTTGATCACCGCTACATTGAAAGTCCAGTCTGCAAGATGAAAGCGGTCGTCTTCTCGATCACCGCTACTCTCAAAGTCCAGTCTGCAAGATGAAAGCGGTCGTCTTCTCGATCACCGCACTCTGAAAGTCCAGTCTGCAAGATGAAAGCGGTCGTCTTCTTGATCACCGCAACACTGAAAGTCCAGTCTGCAAGATGAAAGCGGTCGTCTTCTCGATCACCGCTACATTGAAAGTCCAGTCTGCAAGATGAAAGCGGTCGTCTTCTCGATCACCGCCACAGTGAAAGTTCAGTCTGCAAGATGAAAGCGGTCGTCTTCTCCAGTTCCTCCCTGCTGCCGTAGAGTTTGGTGAAAGATTCAACGACGCGTATAACCATGTCACTCGAGGCACGCACCCGCAAAGCGCTACAGAGCACCTTTATGTTCGATGTTCACGTGCTGGATTCTCAAGTACACGGCATGGTAGTAAAAACAGCGGAACCTTTACTTTCCGAGAGGTGGTCTTTGGTGATGACAAAAAGACATGCAAACAGAATCACTTAAGGCAATTCTAGTTTGATAGAAACTGGGCTTTTCTAACCATGTTTGCTCTAAGGTGGACGGCTTTTTTTCCTTCTTTTTCAACAGATAGATGAGACCAAGATAAAAACGCACAATCGAGGATTTGTTTCAAATTCCCTGTTGATTTTTTTTTCAGGATAGAATCCGACTCTCCGTCAGTAACGATTAGCGGGTCTGGGTGTATAAAACATCATCAAATATCACAGCTGGGCGAATGACTACCCACGGTTCTTTGATAGTGTTCGTTGCACGTCGTCAGCACGCAATGTCCGTGTTAAATATTCCAGAGGTGGTGCGTGCAACACGTGCTAACCTTTTCTGATCTTCATTAGCAAAGAAGGAACCAACATAGCTACGCCCCGAGGAGCCCAAATTCGAAGCAAAAACAACAAACAAACAAAAACAACAACAAAACAACAAAAGACAACCACAAACCAAACAAAGAAACACAACAAAAAACAAACTTTTTTGTGTGTGTAAATACTGACAGAACTATCAAAATGAAGCATGCAGATGAACAGATTTGCGCCGTTTCTACACTTCCAGGCGAACTTTCGTCCTCGGTTCGGTTCCGCTTTAAAAAGATGGTTCGCCTGGCACAAGAGAGCGAGCGTTGATCATAGGCACCACTGTATCAAATGTATGTCTGTCGTTTGCATGCATGCAGAGAGAGAGAGCTCAAAGCACTATCCATGTAGGCCTATCCTTGTACATAGGCCTCTAGGACAATGTGCGCTGGTGCCTCTTGCTGCAAAATATGGGGAACGTCAGCCCGGAATGCAAATCAATATTGATCAAATATTAAAAATAGTCCAGTGAGAAACGTTCCTTGTGTCACAAGTTCGATTTGTTTCGAACGGTCGCGGTTCTGTGGCTGTGTGGTAATTCCACAGTTTTACCAAAGCCTCTTGAAACTCCGGTTCAAGTGTGGTACTTGCTTGTCGATAGACCTTCGTTATTTAACAAAAACAACATGGTCCGGGACTTACACGGTTCGTTGCGTTTTGCACTTAGCCACACTTGTCGGTTCCCCAAATATTCGGGCATGCACGTGAGCGCGAGCGTATGCGCCATGAAGTGACATGAGGTGACACGAACACTAATGTACGTGCACACGCACGCAAAACCACACACACGCACGCACGCACGCACACACACGCACGCACGCACGCACGCATACACACACGCACACATCACACACACCACACACGCACCACGCGCACACGACGCACACACGCGCACGCACACACACACACACACACACACACGCACACACACACACACACACACACACAAATCGCTTATAAAAATCGCTGATTCAATCTGCTTTGCAACTTGTTCTTCCCCAAACCAGCCCTTTCCCCTCTTTTTTTCAAATTTTATTTTATAAGCCGCACTTTTAATCTGTACACTTTTTATACATTCCGTGTTTCTGCCGTAAAGCAAGAGATGGAGGGACATTCAGTCCGCCAACGTAGAGAGTAAGATTTAATGCATTTTACATATCTCCTTTCGCATGCACCGCACGCCATCACACACACTTCCCATGGGAGATCAACAGGTTTCATTTCCGGCTGAAATCGGTGAGAGTTACCGTCGTCGACAACGGCGTTAATCAAGAAACTGCGAGTCGTGTGGGACTGAGAGTACGGGAGCACAAAATGGACCGCTCCTGGACAAGACGGGAAGATTTCACACTACTTCGTCGCTTCGATTCATTCACATGTAGTGTGAACGTGGGACTGCATACATAAGGATCTTTTTTTTTATTTTTTATTTTTTTATTTCTCTGTCGTCTGTTTCTTCTTTCGTTTCCTCCCCCCCCCCCCCCTCCGCCTCACCTCCTTACCCCCATCCTCCCTCTCTCCTTCCCCGCACTCCTCCCACCGCTCTTTTTGTCACCGGCGAGGCGGGTGATTGGTCCTGTCGACGGTGGAGAAATAAGTTGGATAATTATGCAGACATCGTCTACCAGGGGTCCTTAGACCTTGCCCAGCTCATTTCATCTCCTCCGGTAGGCGGACACGTTAACACATTTTGTTTGCCTATTCGCATTCTTTCATGTCTTCCGAAAGGGAAGAAGAAGAAGAAGGAGGAGGAGGAGGAGGGTGAGGAGGAGGAGAAGGAGAAGGAGGAGGAAGAAGACGAAGAGGAAGAGGACAAGAAAAAAGAGAGAGAAAAAAAACAGAGGAAAGGGGAGGAAGAGGAGTTTTACGCCCAGTCAACCTTTACGGTTATATCAGAGCGATAGAAGAAGAAGAAGAAAAAGAAGAAGAAGAGGAAGAAGAAGAAGAAGAGAAACAGAAAAGGAAGGAAAAACAGGTGACAAAATGCACAGACCCTAAGAAAGTAAAACGAACCCCGTTTCTGGTTGGGGTGGAGGGGGGATCATGGAAATAAACGAAAGAAAGAGACGAAGTGTGCAGTGTGTGTGTGGTGGGGGGGGGGGGAAGGGGGGCGAGGGGAGGGGGGGGGGGGGGGGGGAGCCAGGTACACAGTTTTTCATACCTTCTAACGTAACTCTTCCGATCAAATCACACAGTTTAATAGGCCAACATGCTTAAGAAGACGGTGAGGGAGAAGAAAAAGAAAGAAAGAAGAAAACAAAATAGACAGACGAAAAATTAAAGGGAAGAAAAAAAACATCCAAAACGGATCAGTTGTACTGAATGCATGAGCAGTAGAGACAGAGCACGTCACTCACTGCTCCGAGCTGCCCCTTTCCAAAGCAAAATACATCGCGCACAATACCACAAAGACTGAGTGGCAACAAACGTGTGGACACAACGCAGCGGGTCTGGCAAACGTGGGAGAGGACCACCAGTCCTGCAACACACACACACACACACACACACACACACACACAAAACACACACACAACACACACACACACACACACACACACACACACAACACACAAACGCACACACACACACACACACACACACACACACACACACACACACACACACGCACACACACACACTCACACTCACACCACTCACACACACACACACAACGCACACACACACGCACACTCACACTCACACACACACACACACACACACACACAACACACCCCCCACACACACACACACAAAAAACGCACACACACACACACACACACACACACACACACACCCCACACACACACACACACACACACACACACACACACACCACGCACGCACACACACACACACACACACACACACACACACACACACACACACACACACACACACACACACACACACACACACATACACACACGCAAGCACGCACGCACGCACTTCAAGCACTTCAAGCAAACGACAAAAACCCACAACAAGGATGCCTGAATATATGTTTATATATCGACACACAGACCACACAAATAGTGTAATTTGAGAAGCAGGATGAGAATCGACGAACCGATCGAAACTTTCTGTGAAATCCATTGCGAAACCTTGTGGCAATAGCAGGCAGGCCCGGGTTACTTGGTACTAAACCCTCTTTCAAGAACTGAGGCCGAATCAGAAATTCTAATTGCGGCCTAAGACGCTTGAGAAATGTTCGTACCACCAGGAAATTATGACAGCGTATGATCGGAACGTTTGTCGGAGGAAAGAGGGTCAAGACAGTCAAAGCTTCTTCTTTTTTGGCGCGCGCGTGATGTATCCGGGTGTGTACGTGGGTGTGCATTTGCATAAACAAACATCTGAAACTTAAGAGCAGATAAGGGAGTGCTCATCATTAACCTGATCATGTAATAGAGCTAATTAATCGTCAAACACCGAATGGATTTAGTGACCCGCATTAAAGGTCTGCCCGGACTGGGGGCGGGCGGTGATGAGGGGGGAAGGGAGAGACCAACTATATTAATAGAAGCACTAATGACTCATTAATGTTTAGTGTGCGTCACCTCTTCCAGTAGACTGGGAGTCATCTGGTTGGAAACTCCCTTGGAGTCTGCAAGACTCCAATAGTCAATACTTAGCTGACACCTCAGCACGAACCGAAGCCAGTTTCTCCCGGTTCGTAGGTCTCATCAAACTGTTCACCGATTTCCTGTAAAGTAAATGCGCACTTTTCCGCTGTCGCTCATCACCTTGATGCAATTTTGCAGAAATGTTATGTGGATCGTTTTGTTTGTTTTGCTCTAATGAAACTAAAGTGTTTCTTCTTTTTCTTCTTCTTCTTCATCGCCCTGATATAATCGCACTGAGCGTAAAACACCAGCTTTTTTCTCTCTTTTCTTCTTCTTCTTCTTCTTCTTCTTCTTCTTCTTCCTTCTTCTTCTTCTTCTTCATCTTCTTCGCCCTGATATAACCGTACCGGTTGACTGGGCGTAAAACACCAACTTACTTACTTACTCTCCTTCTTCTTCTTCTCTGGCCCTGATATAACCGTAATGGTTGACCGGGCGTAAAACACCAAATTACTTACTTACTTAATCTTCTTCATTATCATCACCATTTCATGTTGTTGCATGGCTTAGTTTTTCGCTAAAACAGACAAAAGTGTTTCTTCTTTTTCTTGTTCTTGATCATCATCACCATCATCATACTTTTTTTAATTTACAGAATATGAAGACTATTGCTAATTTACAGAATATGAAGACTATTGCTTGGAGATGTGGCACATCCGAGATGTTCTATTTAACTTAGAGCTTCGCTTCTAACGTTGTACCGTCATCAAAGGGAGGTAATTGTAGTCTCATTCGCTCATAACAGGGAAAACGAAGTAAACACACAAGCATGAACAAACAGAAAATGTGCAAATAATTTTATCTTCAGCCTTCATCTGGTTGTATCAATACAGTGCTTTGTCTGAGCACCTCGTGTGTGTGTGTATGTGTGTGTGTGTGTGTGTGTGTGTGTGTGTGGTGTGCGTGCAAGCGTGCGTGCGTGCGTGCGTGTTTCTTTTGCTTCGAATTTGTGTTCCTCTTAGCGGATCCTTGTTGATTAACTCTTTTGGAAGGAAGGGCAGAAAAGGATTGGCTCATGACGTATTTGATACACACGTTTGCCACAAATTGCGGCCTTGTTCAGGTCCTCACTGACGCACACTGTTGGGGAGAAAATGGCAATATGTACAGTCCTGTTTTCGCCACTTTCCAACGCCGATTTTTTAACAGCCACACCAGAATCGACTCCTGCGTCTATATTCTTTTTATTCCAAATATCTGTCGACAAGGCCCGTGATACCTCGTCGTTTCGGCCCTCCTTTAACTTCGCGAGATCAGCACAACGAACGCATTGCGAGTTA
>JABMCL010000188.1:477500-490000 GCA_018857735.1 Alviniconcha marisindica | reverse complement strand
TGTGTGTGTGTGTGTGTGTGTTGTGTGTGTGTGTGTGTGTGTGTGTGTGTGTGTGTGTGTGTGTGTGTGTTGTGTGTGTGTGTGTGTGTGTGTGTGTGTGTGTGTGTGTGTGTGTGTGTAGTGTGCATGTGTGTGTGTGTGGGGGGGTGGGGGTGGGCATGGGGGCGTGTGTGGGGGCGCGCGCATGTGTGTGCGTATGAGAGAGAGAGAGAGAGAGAGAGAGAGAGAGAGAGAGAGAGAGAGAGAGAGAGAGAGAGAGAGAGAGAGAATTAAATACCCCACAAGGACGAGCAATCAACAGACGAAGGGGTAGCTAAGCGGAAGAGGTGAACGGGCAAGGCAGGATTACCACGCCTTTATAACTGACAGAAAGCGCTCGGCCTGTCCCTCAGAGAAAGAAACGACGAAAAACAACAACAACACGGAGCCGCTCCGTGCCCGCATCAAACTTCCATCGCTTTCGGCAGAAACGGCGGCAAATCCAGCCATGCGTAACCGTCTGTGAATTGTTGGACGTGCCCCATATGAAATCGCGGAACAAACTGCCCGGTGGAAAAGTTCTCCTCAAAAAAAAAAAAGAAAAAAAAAGAAGGTGTTGGGGTGTGAGGGGAGTGGAAAGTAAAACGAAGCAAAAATACTTTTTCAAAAACGGCTCTATCACACGAGACGGCACACATCACGGGGGAAAAAAGAAGGTAATCTGACTGGCAGCACCCTTGTAATGCTGTTATGCAAAATAGCTTGCAGTGAGAGAGAGAGAGAGAGAGAGAGAGAGAGAGAAGAGAGAGAGAGACAGAGAGAGAGACAGAGACAGAGACAGAGACAGAGACAGAGACAGAGAAATAGGGATGAATGTCCGTTAAACAGTTGATGGGAGTATTTTTTCCAGGAGAGTGGGAGAAACCAGTTTCTTTGTTGGGCTTGACGATTATAATTTTATCGCATATGTTTTTTTTTCTGACAAGAGCAGCACAACCGAAAGATAAATTACACCCCCCCCCCCCTCCCCCACCACCCCATCTCGCTTACAGGAAAATTACAAGGTGATCCCTCCGCCAAATGTAATCTACACTTAAGCCCACAGGCTCGGTAACATTGAGAAAAAAGAAATGTAATACAGTTAATATTTTCATCACATAAATTCCGATAGGAAGCTCAGCTAAAAGTTAGTCAGAATCCTGCATCTCATTTTCACCGTTTAACTTGCTAAAACTTAATGTGGCTTTGTTGGATGAAGAAGTTTACCACGGAAATTTGCATGCTTTTGTATGTGTGTGTGTGTGTGTGTGTGTGTGTGTGTGTGTGTGTGTGTGTGTGTGTGTGTGTGTGTGTGTGTGTGTGTGTGTGTGTGTGTGTGTGTGTGTGTGATAATAAATAGTTTTCTTTTCAACTCTTTAAATTTTTATCTTATTGGCTCTAAATTCAGAGCGGATTTTAGAAAGTCAGTAATGATTTGTCAGATCACTGACACTGGACGATCACTATTGTGGATATTTTTGACATTTCCTCGCTGTGTCTGTATATTTGGCAAAGAACCTGCTGACTGCTAGCTAATACTGTAAACTGTCTCGCCCATTCAGTGGCATTAGTTTAATAACTCCTGAACCTAAATTGTTTCATGCGTACGTAATACAGGCAAAACTGGTTAAAAAAAATAAAAAATTACACACAGCAGAGCACATGTAAAACTGATAGATAGCATTTTCAATAGAGATAGACCAGTGAATAATCAAGCCTGCCACCCTAAGTGTTTTTGTGAAAGTTGTTTACTGGGGTTCGAAGATTTGTGCATTTTTGTACAAAAAAATAAAATAATAAAATAAAATAACAGTTGGAGAAAGAAAATCTGAAGCTAGCGTTCCGATTTAAATGAACACACACACACACACACACACACACACACACACACACACACACACACACACACACACACACACACACACACACAAAATAAATAATAAATAAATAAATAATCAAAATGACACTAATTTTAATTAGACAATACAAAACATGCGCAGACCGATGATACTCTAACAAACACACACGCACACTCTCTCTCTCTCTCTCTCTCTCTCTCTCTCTCTCTCTCTCTCTCTCTCTCTCTCTCTCTCTCTCTCTCTACCCACACACACACACACACACACACACACACACACACACACACACACACACACACACACACACACACACACACACACACACACACACACACACCCCACACACACACACTACACACACCACACACACACACACACACACAGCACACACACCACACATGCACACACCACACACGACACACCACGCACACACACACACACACACACCACACACACACACACACACACACACACACACACACACACACACACACACACACACACACACACACACACGAACGAACGAACAAACAATTAGAACACACCACAAACAAACTTTGACAGATTTAGTATTTTATCCGTACACACACAACTCGACCAAGCGGACGTTCAAGATTTACACAAAAAAATCAGTCCTAAAATAACATTCCTCCGAGCTTCAAACAATAATCGCCCGTATGAAACAGGCCTTATTAAGAAAGCAAAACAAGAAAATGTTCTAAGCTGTGGCACATTTTCCGAATAAAACAGACCGTACTAAAATGAAAACCCTGGAACAAATGATGGAAAGTGCTGGCCGAATGAAACAGACCGTACTAAAATGAAAACCCTGGAACAGATGATGGAAAGTGCTGGCAGAATGAAACAGACCATATTGGTGGCATAAAAGCCTTGGCCCGAAGCGATGAATGCGTTGGGCGAATGAAATAGACCCTATTGAAATAAAAACCTTTCCCCAAGCGAAGGATGGTTGGGACTCTGTCGGTTTTAGCTCCCATGGTGGGCAATTCTTGGTTCGTTAGTCCACAAGCGCCAGTGCGAAATTGCTGGAAAATTGTCCTAAATTTTCAGGCAATTTCAGGCTGGGGTCTGACCAGAACCGAGTCCCTGGGAGAGAGAGAGAGAGGGGGGGGGAGAGAGAGAGAGGGAGAGAAAGAGGGGGGAGAGAGAGGGAGAGAGAGAGGGGGAGAGAGAGAGAGGGAGAGAGAGGGAGAGAGAGAGAGAGGGAGAAAGAAAGGGGGAGGGAGAGAGAGAAGGAGAGAGAGAGGGGGGAGAGAGAGAGGGAGAGAGAGATGGGTGAGGGAGGGAGTGAGAGGGGGAGAGAGAGAGGGGGAGAGAGAACGGTGGTGAACTGTGGGCAAAACCGATAATTTAAACTCGACTCTTCTTTATAGTTAGTAAATACTCAAAAATAAATCGTCCCGAAGTTTCAACAAACGCATGTTTGCACCTACAAAATGCAGTTATGTAATCCAGCTTTAAGCCTGATTGAATAAACGCCTTTTGCTGATAATAGTTACAGAATCAAACAAAAATCAGCGAACATTTGAGGGGCGATTTGTTCCTCTTTTATCTTTAATTTTTATAACCTGCATGACAATTGTATCATGTCAGAGATGGCGGTGTGCAGACATTGAACATATCTCACGCACCAAAGAAAGTCATCCGCAAAGCATGTACCACAGGATTATTCGCCAAGAGGCCTCCGTAAATGCACACCACAAAGAGGCCTCCGTAAATGCACACCACAAAGAGGCCTCCGTGAAGGGCAAGCTAAATAAAGACTTTTGTAAGAGGCGCACAACAAAGAGGCCTCCGTAAAGCACACCACAAAGAGGCCTTCTTAAAGGACACCACAAAGAGGCCTTCTTAAAGGACACCACAAAGAGGCCTTCTTAAAGGACACCACAAAGAGGCCTTCTTAAATGCACACCACAAAGAGGCCTCCGTAAATGCACACCACAAAGAGGCCTTCTTAAAGGACATCACAAAGAGGCCTCCGTAAAGCACATCACAGACAGGCCTTCGTAAAAACACCACAAAGAGGCCTTCGTAAAGGCACACCACAAAGAGACCTTCGTAAAGACTCTACAAAAAGGCCTCTGCAAAGGACACGACAAAGAGGCTTTCGTAAAGGCACACCACAAAGAGGCCTTTCGTAAAGGCACACCACAAAGAGGCCTTCGTAAAGGCACACCACAAAGAGGCCTTCGTAAGTGACACCCAGAGGTATACACAGTAAAGAGTCTTCCATAATGGCAGCATGCCATGCAACACAGTACAATGCAACAGAACTATAAAAGTAATTCCTGGTAACAGATGGCAGTCATCATCATTTGTTTACGGCCCATGACAAGGTGGCATTGTGTTCGTGATCGGGTCCATCTCCAAAGCCAGAGCGAGGAGAGGAACAAAATACGCAGCGGGAACAGACAAGGAATCCAGGCCAAGAAACGTCACGGGCTCTGTGAATAACATTGAACTAGAATATGGACTATGGCAGTTTATATATATATATATATATCGTCAGTGACCGATTCAAACCTCGTAACTCAATTTTTCCCGGTTTTCGGATTTTTACACTTCTGAGCACCTAATTTATTCATACACCTTCTGTGAAAACCTCGGCACACTAGGGAAAATATTTTTGGGTGAAATCGGGGTTAGAAATAACTAGTAAAACCTCGTAAGTCATTTGTGGCGGGAGGCTGAACCAAAATGACACGTAAGTCGAGTTACGAGGTATTTTCGTAAACGTTTTGGCGAATGAAAACCTCTTATGACGACTTGTGAGCTTTTCCGTGCTACAAAATATCCGGAAACTACGTCACTTTTCGCGCCTTACGAGGTTTTTCCTCTTCATCAAGACATCTTCTCGAGCGAAGGACGTGTGTGGAATCTGTTCGGATAAGAGCCTGATATGTTAGCACGCAGCTGTATGATGACTAGATTAGTATATATTGAAATTATGAATGTGTAGTATGCAGCTTAATTACTCAAAAGAGCGATTGATTCAGAATTTGATTTATTTGAAATCACCACCGAGTGTGACTGGTTTCTACCAGTATGCCCTCTTTTTCACCTGTCTGTCTGCAAGTATATATTATATGTACAACAGATAGCTAATGTGTGTGTGTGTGGGGGGGGGGGGGGGGGGTGGGGGGGGGTTGTTTATGATGCACTGCCTCATGGAGACTGGATACTGAACACAGGAACCTCGTCAGTTCTTATTCCAAGGCAGGCACCCCTGGACATCAAAGGGACATATTCACCAGTCTAAGGATTAGAAAATACATGGTGTTATCACATGACTAAATGTAATCGGACAGTGCCTGTCTGAGTTTATTGTTGCAGGTAAGTCAGTCTGATACCTCGGTCAAAGGTATCGTTCTGAACTCCCACTATTAGCAGTATTTCAGACATCAAGAGGCCTCGACATTATAGACGGTTCCAGACAAAAGTCTACATAAAGATAATCAGCTTCTTTGCTTTGAAACGAACATAATTAATTTTGTTTGGACACTACAGTCATAAACCGGACAGGGCATACTGTTTCAAATCTGTTTAATTTTGTTTGCATTTTTATTTTTTTAATTGCTAGAAAGCGACTAATAGTTGTAAGTGTCACTTTTATTTTTGAACTAAGTGTTCTATAGAATGTTTTTGCTTAACTTTGACTATTAATCTCCATTAATAACAATATTTTCTAAAAGTTAAATCCTCGTAAATCCTCAATTTGGACCAACTGTTTAGTACAAAAACCACGTGTCTGCCTTTTGTAGCAAAAAATCATGCCTAGTTAATATTGTTTTATGCGAAATCATACAACTGACGTTCATGCTTGCAACCGCGCTTTTGTCAAAGAATCTGGTTGTTTTGACTACATCTGATCGTTCAAGTGGTATGTTTTGATTATGCGATAAATCCTCGTAAGTCTTCATTACGGATCAGGTGTTAAGGATAGAAAGCACGTATCTTCATGTTCTAGCAAAAATCGTTCATAACTTACTCTTTTCCTCCAAGAAAAATCATAGCAACAAACGTAAGTACTAACGATTGTGCATGAGTTAAAAACTTGATATGTTTCGATTAAAACTGAATTTTTAAAAGTTTTTTGTGTTTTTCTCAAAACCTGAAAACCTGAGTTACGAGGTTTTAAACGGTCACCGACGATATTCTAGTTTATATATATATATATATATAGTATTATTATATATATATATAGATTCGATTTATGGCCCAATTAGCTCCAACCTGACGCCTCAAAGTCGTGAAAGCACGGGTATCATCGAGGATGCTATTCTGAGCCTGGCGATATCCTCAACAACATCATGAAAAAAGACCAGCACGAGGGGCGGAAACGTCATGGGCTAACCTTTTCTGCTCTTCATCGGTAGAGAGCAAACAAAGGTGGCTGTAACATGGGAAGAGCTCACGTTCAAACTAAGCATGCTTTTGTGGCATTAATAATGATAATAATACTCAGAATACTAAGAAGAAGATACAAACACCCAAAAGGTTGATAAAAAAAAAAACGCTATTTATTTGGACAAGACAAAACCAGCAAATTTTCGGCGTAATACCCTTTGTGAAGAGGAAGAAGAAATGTAAACAGTTGAGATCGCGAGAGAAGGAAAGAGTGAACAAAGAAGGAGGAGACAAAAAGAGGTAAAGCGAACAAAAAGAGACAAAAAGAAAGAAGAAGAAGAAAACAAAGGTAAGAATAGGCAAAGTAATTGCAGAACGCTGTCGGAGACTCAAAGCGCTTTACAAATTAATTAAAGAAATACATGCAACGCGTAGATACACACACACACACACACACACACACACACACACACACACACACACACACACACACACACACACACACATATAATATATATTTATATATATATATTATTAATATTATATAATATATATATATATATATTAACACACACACACACACACACAACACACACACACACACACCACCACACACCACCACCACACACACACACACACACACACACACACACACACACACACACACCACATCAGTGTCCTAACAACTGAGAATCAACAAACAGATGAGTTAATAAGTTAGCGATGAAAAGACGTCACACAAATATTATCAGAAGAAACCACACGCAGCCTATAATATGGAAATATTTACTGGGATGGGGAGGTGGGAGGGGACAGCTGAAGTCTTCGCATGAGGTCCCAATTAATTCTACACTGGTTGTTTTCCAGTCGTATATCTAGGCTGAACTTTGTTGGGCAGCGTGCGAGAAATGATGTCCTCGGCTCGTTGACTTAATGAACATCAAAACGAAGTGGGGGACAACCAGAGACCTCCAATGAGCGTACATCACGCTTTTTTTTTGGCTTTCAGAATGCACGGGGCTAGGCTGATCCAATTATAATAATACTCAACGACGTAAACGGAAGAAATAATTGGCTTGCTATCGTCGATCGGGGTGAAAAGAACAAAAAAAGAAGAAGAAGAAAAGAACGTGTGCTCAGGTAAATTCAACGAAAAAAACAAAACACACACAAAACAAAGACAACAACAACAGCAAGCAAACAAACAAAACAAACAAAAAGGTAGGGGTGGGAGGGATAGGGGCGTGGGGGGCGGGGAGGGGGGAGGTGGGGGGGGGGGGGGGAAAGTAAACATGAGAATAATGTCAGAATTGTTGAACCTATTTCCTTTCCTAGAAAACTGCTCCCAGAACTTTTTATGGACATCATATATATATATATATATATATATATAATATATATATATAAGAGAGAGAGAGAGAGAGAGAGAGAGAGAGAGAGAGAGAGAGAGAGAGAGAGAGAGAGAGAGAGCATAACAAAGTCCAAGCATGCTTTGCATTGTTTTGTATTTGTGCCCAGGAGTCACAGAGAGCCTTGCTTCTCCTCTCTCTCTCTCTCTCTCTCTCTCTCTCTCTCTCTCTCTCTCTCTCTATATATATATATATATATATATATATATATATATATATATATATATATATATATTTGTCAAACGCTTCACCTGGAGATAAGCCCCAAGTGCTTGACAATGGCAGCTATAGAGCGGTTTTTTTCTTCTTCTGCTTCTGACCTCTAGTCGTATGCGACTCTCAGTGAGTGACTACTTTACACAGCGCCTTTTTTGTTTTCTTAGTTTGTTTGGTTGGTTTTTAAATCCACCAAAGTGGTCACATCGCTGTTTAGCGCCGTCTGTGCACATGTTCTCTGTACACCATACAACCATGGACACTTTACAGTGTCACATTATTCGACGCCACATACGAAAGATGCATGTGTGTTTAATTGTAACCTGCCACCTGCACTTTGGGCAGAATGACCGGGATCTATCACATGCTAACGTGGTAACACGGGGATTGAACGGATATCGAAACAGCGCAGAAAGTTGACCATGGAAAATTTTCCCGCCGCTCCTGCCGGGACTCGAATTACGAGTCAGTCGGTCTATCACTGAGCTATACCCGCTCCATAAGTCGACTGGCATATAGAACGTTATGTAATTGTAACCTATCGGATGTCAAATAATTGTGACATACAGAATATCATACAATTGTGGCTTATAGGACGTCAGATAATTGTGACCTGCTTGATTTCCAACTTGTCTGCAGTCCCTATGTGTGTGTGTGTGTGTGTGTGTGTGTGTGTGTGTGTGTGTGTGTGTGTGTGTGTGTGTGTGTGTGTGTGTGTGTGTGTGTGTGTGTGTATCCGCGACGCAGAAAAGACTAGCAGTTCCCCAACGTCTTTCTACGTGACTCAATTAGCTCTAACGGGAAAGACAGTACAATTGGGACCCCCAGTGACATACGGACACATCACAGATCGTATGGCTGACATACATCCTACTCCTCAAACAAGCAACAACAACATTCTTAAAAAAAAAAGAAAAAAAAAAGAGGAAGAAGAGGAAAGTGATTCTGTTAAAAAAGCTAATTGACATCTAATAAAATATACATGGCAGGAAAAATTAGAGAACAGCAGGGTCCTTAGTTTTGCAAGTTCGGTGCTAGCAGGGCTGCAAGTTAAGAGGCTGCACAGTTGCAAAAATGTCCAAAATGTCTGTTTGGTGTAAAAACTGAATCAACTTAGAGCGAAGATGTTTTCCTCGTTGCGTGTGTGTGTGTGTGTGTGTGTGTGTGTGTGTGGTGCGTGCGTGCGTGCGTGCGTGCGTGCGTGCGTGCGTGCGTGCGTGCGTGCGTGCGTGCGTGGGTGGTGTGTGTGTGTGTGTGTGTGTGTGTGTGTGTGTGTGTGTGCATCTTTTGCATGTGTGTGCATCTTTTGCATGTGTGTGCATCTTTTGCATAAACGTTTTATATTGTAAGGCATTTAGAGCTTTCAAGGACTTGTCTACGTTATGTGTTATCTTTCTCTTTTTTCTTATATGCACTTTTATTGCTGATAACATTTCCATCTCGATGTACATTATGTGTGTTATACTATGCTTGTTCAGGGCTTTGAGCTGCAGGGTAGGCGCCTTACAAATTCCCATTATTATTATTATTACTATTATTTTCTGCACCAACACCAATGTTTGTGGTGCGAAATCCCAGAGGAACATCATCAAACAGTTAAAGTGTCTGACGGAACCCTAACTCTACGTACAAAATTGCATGCGTTACCCAATGACGTTCAACACTACATCGGCGAAACTGGACGCACTCTTGACAACCACTTCAAAGAACATCTTCCGAATATTAAACGCCAGAGACACAAAATTGTTGCCACACCATCCATAACATTCACGGCAATGGACTTTGGCTTCTCTTTACAGACATTGTGAATGACAGAAAAGGCACGGAATCACACTTGATTGACAAACTTGGCGGCAGGGAACCAGGTGGCATGAGCAAAAGTACATAACCAAACGTGGCTGTGACCTGGTTATTCATTATTTAGGTTGACTTTGAACCTTCCTTCTTCTTCTTTTTCCATACCCGCTTCGACTGTTTGCCCGGACCGAATGGTGACTGCGCTTTGGTCTGATCTTTATAGCCGTGCGATTAGGTTGGCCAGACTTTTCGATACCTTGATATAGACCACAATAACAGTGTGCATGCGTGTGTGTGTGTGTGTGTGTGTGTGTGTGTGTGTGTGTGCGTGCGTGCGTGCGTGCGTGCGTGCGTGCGTGCGTGCGTGCGGGAGAGAGAGAGGAGAGAGAGAGAGAGAGAGAGAGAGAGAGAGAGAGAGAGAGAGAGAGAGAGAGAGAGAAGATTACATGTCTCTCTCTCTCTCTCTTTCTCTTTCTATCTGTCTTTCACTCCTCTCTCTCTCTTGCTGTGGAGAGAGAGAGAGAGAGAGAGAGAGAGAGAGAGAGAGAGAGAGAGAGAGAGAGAGAGAGAGAGGAGAGAGAGAGAGAGAGAGAGAGGTTGCCAGGTTTTTGCATAACTCTCTCTCTCTCTCTCTCTCTTCTCTCTCCTCTCTCTGTTCTCCTCTCTCCTCCCCTGATGCTTGGAACTCTATGCATTTGGGGTAGGCATGCGAACCTTATGTGATCATCTACATGCTCTGCGTCCAACTAATGGTGTTTCCCTCCGAATCCTCCGGTGTTCCCATTCACCCCTGGGATGCTTGGAACTCAATGCATTTGGGATTAGGGCCTGTCTGCTTTAACCTTATGTGATCATCATACATGCTCTGATCACTAGATAGCAATACGAGATCGGTATTTATATGCTCATCATATATACATACCCTGGATACTGGATAGCATAACAAGATCGGTACCTTATAATTATGCTCATCAGATATACATGCTCTGATTACTAGAAAGCAATACGAGATCGGTATTTATATGCTCATCATATATACATACCCTGGATACTGGATAGCATAACAAGATCGGTACCTTATAATTATGCTCATCAGATATACATGCTCTGTTTACTAGATAGCATAACAAGATCGGTATCTTATAATTATGCTCATCAGATATACATGCTCTGTTACTAGATACATAACAAGATCGGTACTTATAATTATGCTCATCAATATACATGCTCTGTTTATAGATAGCATAACAAGATCGGTACCTTATAATTATGCTCATCAGATATACATGCTCTGTTTACTAGATAGCATAACAAGATCGGTACTTTATAATTATGCTCATCAGATATACATGCTCTGGTTATTAGATAGCATAACAAGATCGGTACCTTATAATTATGCTCATCAGATATACATGCTCTGTTTTCTAGATAGCATACCGAGATCGCCAGCCACGATTTGGCATACCGCACTCATCATTTGCCTTTACCTGTGCTTTCGTGAGCTAGAAAGGTAACAACAATGGCATTGCCACACGCGATTTCTGTACCTCAGTGTTTGAAAGTCATCGTTTCGTAGTCTAGAAACGAACGCAGATTAGGAAAAAAAATCTGAAACGGAATGACTGCTAGCGTTCTAAAACAAGATCAAAACACAAACAGGTTCAAACATTGAAGCCAACAATCTTCCAAGCACCGAACAAGCTGGAAAAACTCAACCCAAACAAGACGAGTCTTTTGCTTTCATTTTTAATCATTTTTAACCGTTTATTTGTTGCTTAAGTGTCGTTTTGTGGCTTGATAAAGGGGATTTCCCTGAAAATGTGCATACTGTGTGTCCGTGTTAAAATAAATAAGATTTCGTTTGAACCTTTTTGTGTTTGAATGCAGATTGGGCTAACCGCATTAGTTTCCAGAAAAGTAGTCATGCATGTCTTCTATGCCTTAAAAGCTCAGAGAAGAAAGACTCGCGTAAGCAAATGAATACAAGACGGTAAGTCCTGTTCAAGCTCTGTGGTTGTTGATATGTCATGAATTGTTGACATTATGAATGTTCAAACTTTTCTGTATGGGTCGGTGGCCTTCACAATAAACCATCTCTCTCTCTCTCTCTCTCTCTCTCTCTCTCTCTCTCTCTCTCTCTCTCTCTCTCTCTCTCTCTCTCTCCCTCCCTCTCTCTCTCTCTCTCTCTCCTCTCTCTCTCTCTCTCTCTCTCTCTCTCTCTCTCTCTCTCTCTCTCTCTCTCCCTCTTTCTCTCTCTCTCTCTCTCTGCGACTACTCACCGCCCCCTCCCTTCCTCTTGGCTTCCAAGCGTCATCTTGTCTAGATAGGAAGCCAAAAAGTTGATGTCTGCCGATTTCAATTTTCTGCCATGGGGATTCTGACAACATCTAAAAGCCGTATCCATCACAATCAAGAGATTAAAAGGGCCCTAACTCGTGAGGCGTGGCGCGTAAGTAATGCGAATTCCCCATGGGGTGCTCTCCCATTGTTCCGCCGCGCTTGTCACGTGCATCCGATGCCTCCGACATTCGTTACGACTTGAATCGTCGAGCTGACCACATGCATGCTCCATTACGTAGCTTTTGATTAAGACCACACACACACACACACACACACACCACACACACACACACACACACACACACAACACACAACACATACACGCTCGCGCACGCGCACAAGCACGCACGCACGGGAAAAACATCAATGTACAATCTCTCTCTCTCTCTCTCTCTCTCTCTCTCTCTCTCTCTCTCTCTCTCTCTCTCTCTCTCTCTCCGAAGGGAAGATGTTTGTGTGTTAGGGGGGTGGGGGTGGAAGGTGCAATGGTAGA
>JABMCL010000188.1:455000-472500 GCA_018857735.1 Alviniconcha marisindica | reverse complement strand
CACACCATGTACAACCGCTGCCAGGTACATCCACCACCACGCCATGTACATCCGCTGCCATGTACACCATCCATCATACCATGTACAACCGCTGCCATGTACATCCACCACCATACCATGTACATCCGCCACCATACCATGTACATCCGCTGCCATGTACATCCACCACCAGTACAACCGCAGCCATGTACATCCACCACCATACCATGTACGACCGCTGCCATGTACACCCACCACCATATTCACCAACTATTACAAGGAAAGTGTCGGAAAGCGGCAAGCATATAAGTTTGACAAGGAAAGTGTCTCGAAAAGCGGTATATAAACATATTATGTTTATATACCGCTTTTCGAGAAACTTTCTTTGTTATAAAACTTCGTGAATAAAGACTGTGAATGTGAATCTAAGCATGTACAACCGCTTCCAGGTGCAAGCGGTGCTCTGTAAAACCGCTACCATGTACAACTGATACAGTACACAATACATACTAACCACAACCGCTACGAAGTACAGCTGCTACAATGTACAACCGATACCGTGTTATACCGACACTAAGTACATCTTCCCCGCACAGCTGCTACCAAGTACAAACCCGTCGCAACCACTCACTTTACTTCTTAGCCCGTGCAATCATTCAAATCTGAAACAATGATGATTGCTACATTATTTAAACAAGATGAAAGCACACAGACGGTTAAAATGAACGCTTATTTTGGTTGATACAAAACATGTGCAGTCCCCCCTCCCCTCCCCCCTTGAAAACACCTTTCTCAAAAAACGAAGCATATAATACACCATGATAAACGATGATATAAATATTAAGGAATCTTTCTTTTTAACTCTGTGTGTGGTTTGATCTCTCTCTCTCTCTCTCTCTCTCTCTCTCTCTCTCTCTCTCTCTCTCTCTCTCTCTCTCTCCATGTTGTGTGCCTCTCTCTCTCTCTCTCTCTCTCTCTCTCTTCTCTCTCTCTCTCTCTCATATATATATATATATATATATATATATATATATATATATATATATATATATATATATCAGTACTGACGCCCCTCTCCCCACCCACCCCGGCACCCCCAGTTATTGGCGACGAAACACAATGGGCATGACCCTCGGCCGCAGTGCCTAATGTAGGCTGGAAGAGTCAAGCGCCCGCACGGGGGCGGCAATGAATAATTATCTGCCCCAGAGTTCGTGACATCTCGGCCCATATGCACGAGGGGCAAAGTGCAGCCTTATCGCATTGGTCGGCATGTGTTGAGCGCAGATAGCGCTATCCGCCCGGCCTAAACGCGTGAGAGGTTCAAAAGAACGCTATTTATTAGGACAAAACACAACCTGCAAATTTCCTCTTTATCAAACTTCAAAATGACACTATAAATAACAGTTAAACGGTAAAAAATGATGACAAATCAGACGGAAAGCTAAACCACTTGTCTGTTTTTGGCTGAGCTATGTTGTGCAGTGCAGGGAAGGATCTGAATGCGTTTAGTTAGACTCTCTTTTGTTTTTACGTTTAAGCGGCTTAAACGCCGGGTAAAAACGGCTGCTCTGCTGCTGCCGTGAAAGGCAGAGGCCTCCTACCACTGCGCAGAAAACGAACACGCTTTCCGCACGAAACATTAACGACCACATATTTAGATTTTTTTTGGATCCACGCATTAAGACACATCATAATCAATACAGACGGTGAAGAGGGGACAGGAAAAATTCGAGTGAGAAGGGTCCATTGGGTCGCTGACGTCTCGGTGCTCCTATCGACGACGTGAACTTTGACTCTTCAAAACGGACATGGCCGTTGTCACGCGATGCCCAAGAGGCTTCCAGTCTTGGACATCACACGCGAGGCATTTTTTTGTGGGTATAAAAAAGAGGAAAATTCCCGATCTAAAATTAAACATAGGCAAATAGCTATTTTAGAGTCTTTTGACGACTTACCTCGCGCAAGTGGAAAGAGAACGAGACTTACGGACGCTTTAGCAAATTAGGGATTTGCGGCTATCCTCCTTTAACGTTGATGTTCAATATCACAGATACCGGGCTAGAAGTGAGGTGTTCGTGAGGCGGACTGTAATGAAACCCTTCAGATTTCGGTCTGCGCCTTCAGTTATTCAGTGTATAACATTCATCCTTCCAGTCGTGCACTCGGGATGTCTTAACAGCACAGTGCCTTTCTTCGCATAATGGAGTATGCGATGGCTACCATTTCTGGTAATATGTAATGTAATGCGAAAGAATAGTTATAATGCTATTACAGCCGGAAGCGCACAATACGAAACCAATAGGGTTCACATTTTCTTTTTATAATGAACTGCACCAATTAAGTAAGCGCATTACAGCACTTCATTCAACGTCTTTCTCATCAATTCAAACACACATTTCCAACGCACGCACGCACGCGCGCACACACACACACACACACACACACACACACACACACACACACACACACACACACACGCACGCACACACACACACGCACGCACGCAAGCACGCACGCACGCGCGCGCACACACACACACATACACACACACACACACCGTGGCACAATCACAAACACACACACACACACACGTGGCACAATCACACACACACACACACACACACACACACACACACACACACACACACACCGTGGCACTGTCACACACGCGCGTGAGCGCACATACACACACACACACACACACACACCACACACACACAACACACACACACACACACACACACACACGCACATACACAACAAATCACATTAACAACCACACACACGCACACAGATAAGCGACACGCTGATCCATTCAGTGTCCAGAGGAGAAGAGATACGGCTTAAGGCCAGATTTAAAGGACCTGACAAAGAAGAGTCTGACAGAGTATTGTGGATTGTTTCAGAGTAATGGTGCTTGATAGTAGAATTAAGGCGCGTTGGCCGGAAGACTTGGGATGAGCACATGGAACAGAACACAGCGTTTCACCGAAAGGCTGATGTCAATTAAGGTACGAGTAGTCTGGCCCGCGACGGCCGGAAAGTTGTTAACGAAACAGCCGGAAAGCTGTTAACGAAACAGCCGGAAAGCTGTTAACGAAACAGCCGGAAAGCTGTTAACGAAACAGCCGGAAAGCTGTTAACGAAACAGCCGGAAAGCTGTTAACGAAACAGCCGGAAAGCTGTTAACGAAAAAGCCGGAAAGCTGTTAATAAGCTGTTAATAAAACAGCCAGACAGCTGTTAACGAAACAGCCGGAAAGCCGTTAACCAAACAGCCGGAAAGCTGTTAACGACACAGCCGGAAAGCTCTTAACGAAACTGCCGGAAAGCTCTTAAACAAACAGCCGGAAAACTGTTAACCAAACAGCCAGAGAACTGTTAACGAATAACCGAAGAAAGGAACCAGCACCACGGATCCCGTCCATAGGAATGGAAGAAGAATAAGACAGCAGCGTTTCACTCGATTTCTTGTCCTCTTTGATAAAAGCCGACATCTGATTGTCGCAAAGTATGTAATAATCATAAATGATTGCTTGATTGATTGTTGCTTTTGTGAAAGCGCTATTCGATTGATGGATGATCCTTTTATAGCAGTGCTATTTTCCGCTCTCGAACAGACTCACTGCACTTTTGTCGCATGCGTTCATTTATCACCGTTTAATTGTCGTTTTGTCGGTTTGAAAAAAGAGGCTCACGGGGAAGATTTGTACGTTTTGTATTGTTCTACTGCAATTAGCGGTGTGTGTTCGGTACCGGAAGGGGTTGCACTTCGAATCACAATCTGAATGCACGTGAATCGCTTCCCTGATTTATTCCCCTAGATGAAAGCAAAGATCCCAAAGAAACTAAAGGATCTGTCACAAATGGCAGCTAAATGCCCAACGTTCCTGAGAAAAACTGAGCCATTTCTCTCAAACGCGAAGAAATGGCGACTGATCGACCCGGTGCGCTGTGTGAAAAACACGAGTTCACAAACCGACTAATCAAAAAGCTCCGTTAAGCCGTGGTGAACGCTGCGGGAAAACCAGAATGTAAAAACCAGACCGGCATCGCAATTCGAAACTGCGTGTTCACGATTAATTGCCATTCAATTCTGAATGCGTGGAGAACAGCACCGGAATGTCTGCCAACTGAGACACAGCCGCTTCAGTGTGAAAGTGAGAGCTAGTGTGAGGTATGTATGGAGAGTTCAGAGAGGGAGTGGTATGCTAAGCAGCAGCAGGAAGTGGGGTTTTATGCATCAAAGTGGGAACTTCACTGGTAACTATGGAACGCTTTCAGTGCCGGTGTGATGCAACCTCGTTTCAACATAACTATTCAAAAGATAAAGTAGGCAACACTGTTTAGATCTTTTTTTGCAGTCAACGCTGTTGGTACCTATAATAAGAGAGGTAGGGACTGAATGTACTTATAATAATTCATGCTGAAAATAGCAAAATATGATTCCAGATTTGCAGCCACTTGACCTTTCCTGATTTCCAAGTGCTCGATATCTGGTGATTTTGTTATTGGCCTAACATTGCATTGTTGATGCCATGTTGTATCGACAGTCAGGATGAAAATACACAACTCTTGGACTCTTCACATTTAAAAGTAAGACAGGTGTCACATAGGCAACGAGGGTGAGCCAAGATCAACAGGTAACTGGGACCCTGCTGATCATGAGTCAATGGGACTGATGATCAGGTTATGACAATGTTTATGTACAAGCGTACGCTAAGCTTCCTGATTCCTTCGAGCGGTGTTTCAACACGCTAATTTCTCCTGTCTTGCAATACACCTTCCGCACACACAGACAGCTGAAGATTGACTTACTTCTTCACTTGACTTCCGCGTGCCAAATATAAAATTCAAAACAAGTAGAACCATAGCAGCAAGTTGACGAAAACGACATAGCTCAACCAAAAGCGGATAAGCATCCTAGTTCAGCATCTCATTTTTCACCGTTTAAATGTTGTTTAAGTGTTGTTTAAGTGTTGTTTTGTACTTGAAAAAGGGGATTACCCCACAAATTAGCATGCTGTGCTTTGTCCCACTAACGAGCGTTCTTTTTAACATTGTATGTGTTTGAATGAAGAAGAACCACGATTTGAACCTTCATGAGATCGCTGTGATCAAAACGTCCGAACAGCCGAAGCAAAATGCAGGGCTAACTACTGTCATGAGTTAGAATGATTTGACTTTAATAACTGCCGAGAAAAAGTCAATTTGATGGTGTTTGTTTCAGAGACTTGATCAGCTAGCTGGATTAATGCTCACTATTGCATCCATTGATGATTTCATGCACACTATTAAAAGGAATGTAAGTGTGTGTGTGTGTGTGTGTGTGTGTGTGTGTGTGTGTGTGTGTGTGTGTGTGTGTGTGTGTGTGTGTGTGTGTGTGTGCTGTGCATGTTTACCATCTTATTTAAAACTATACGACAGCAACTGAATAACAGAAATATAATCACTGATTGACATATTAAGCAAGCAAGTATACATGCACACATTCATACACATAGATACCGTACCCATATACCTGACACACACACACACACACACACACACACACACACACACACACACGCCACTTACCTGACTGATATAATGGGTATACTGCTTCTCGTCACCAACAGATGCACAGCGGGTTCTCTCTTGCTGCGCTGGTTCTAAAATCACACAGACAAAACGAAAGAGCCAATCAATATACAATTGTAAAACCAACACAATAATATACTATATCTTTCAATTTTCCGGTGCTTCTGTGCAGAGAATATACCCTCAGTCAGCAGCCTAAACTGCTGGCGTATTAAACAGAGTTAAACAGGGTTACGAGGATTTACATAGATTTGCTGGACATGTTCTGCAAGGGGCAGTTTATGAACGTTGTCCACATAGCCTTGCACTGCTTCTTGTTGTTGACCAAGTACAATATCCAGCTGACTGAGTGAAAAGCAACAAGCAGCGAGTTGCGGCTGGCACCGAAGACAAACCTCTTTGGAAACGGAAGAATTTTCTCTAATTTGGAGACGGGGAAGGGGAGAGTTTTCAGTCCACGTGTACCCTTGGATCTATCTACCATTGGGACTATCGAACCTAGGATCCATCAAACATTGGATCTATCTACCATTGGATCTATTGAACCTAGGATTCATCCAACCTTGGATCAATCAAACCTTGGATCTATCGAACCTAGGATCCATCGAACCTTGGATCTGTCTACCAAAGGATCTATCGAACCTAGGATCCATCGAACCTTGGATCTATCGACCCTTGGATCAATCAAACCTTGGATCTATCGAACCTTGGATCTATCGACCTTTGAATCTATCGAACTTGGATCCATCGAGCGTTGGTTCCATCGAACCTTGGATCTATTGAACCTAGGATCCATCGAATCTTGGATCTATCGATCTATCATTGTTGGTTCCATTGAAATGGATGGGTTGATCACTGCCAATACCGCCTAAAGTTAATCATTCCGCTTCATTGTTTCACTTGTTTGAATCCAGAATATGCCCTTTTCTAAAAACTAAGTTTTAAAACCTGTCATGCTACACTCTTTCAAACATTCCAGGCAGTCAACAAACTGCAATAGAATAAGTACAATATTTTCATTTATCACAATTAAACTGTTGTTTCGTGGCTTTGAAAAATGGGCGTACCCCGAAAATTCGCAGATGTTTATATTGTCGTTTTAAATTAGCGTACCTTTTAACGGTTTATGAGTTTGGATCTTGAGTAAGTTTTAAAAAAGCTCCACCTATGTATAAGGTTCCCGACGAACATCACATGCTCGATGAAATTCCTTAACTGATAAACTGAAAATAAAACCATTACGAAATATCTGCAACAAGAATAACTGCTAGCGTTCTAAAACAAGATCCAAACACATAAAATATTACAAAGAACGGTATTTATTACGACGAAACGCTGTCATTATGTGTGTTGTGTTTTGTCAGAATAAACAGCGTTCTTCTTAACCTTTGATGTGTCTGGATCTCATTACGAAATATTTGTTCATCGTTGATTTCGCCTTACAACTGATCGTGTTTTAGCAACCACGACAGTGATCAGGTTGCGATGCACACAAATCATGACACCCTGTGGGCAGAACCATGCTGATGACGTCTGCCACTGCACGAGGATTAATCTGTCACAGTGGGTGGGGACATAAACAGTTTGCCGTAAATCCTAGCCACCCGAGGAAAGAAACAGCAAACTGCTGTGCCGGGATTTCCATCTACGCCTATTCGATTTTCTTCTTTCCCTCATTGTCGTGTGTTTTGCACGAATCAATTCCTTGTGGGGAAATTTTATGTCACCTTACCGGTGTTGTTGTTGTTGTAGCGTTTCTCAACTTTTCACTCGGGAGGTCAGCCGATGACGTTCACGTTGAGGATGCATTGCACAAGGTGAAAGGATTGCAGTGCGTCTTTTTGTGTTTGCTTGTTTGTTGTTTTATTACCCCGCCACATGGGCAGCTGCATGCAGTCTTTCGGAGGCTTAATCTCCTTTTTTTCTGGAGGGTGGATGCTGTTATGCGAGCAGCTTATCATGGCCGAAGACGGTCCCCACATAACTATGCAGCGCATAATATCCATCATCATCATCATCATAATGATAGTGAATGCTTAGAACGCCTAATCCGCACAGGCCCTAAGCGCCTACACGTTCTGTACAAATACATATTGTCAAAATTCAACGCATACAACATGAATGCACACACACACACACACACACACACACACACACACACACACACACACACACACACACACACGCACACACAGACTCGCACACGCACGCACGCGCGCGCGCGCACACACACACACACACACACACACACACACACACACACACACACACACACACATAATAATAATAATAATAAAAAGGGTATATCATGCGCTCATCAACGCCCTGAGCGCTCGCATGATACATTTTAACCCAAACACAATATTCTATACACACGTAGAGCATAGTCTTACCAAAACAATTTACATAAGGTGTAATATGGAAACACACACACACACACACACACACACACACACACACACACACACACACACACACACACACACACACACACACACACACACACACACACACACACACACACACACAGAATGACTGTAGACCTGTAACGCACACACACACACACACACACACACACACAGAATGACTGTAGACCTGTAACAACACTCTGATGTAGCCTTAGTGGTCTTGCTGGTTCCAATGCGCTGTGACACAGCCCGAGCCAAGGCGTTTTACTGGTAGAATTAAGAGTCAAAGAGACAAGTAGCCTTCTTAAAACATCAGCCAGTCTTTCAGTCGATGTTTTATTTGATGCCTTTCCACAGCAAGGTGATATTAGACCGCAAAATAAAATGAAAATAGACAATAATTCACAAAACACGTTTTGTCCAAGAGAGCGTCCTGTTTCCACCAGGCAAAGGAGATCAAACAAAAAAACTGCTAATCAAAATGTTCGTTTTTCATCGGTCCGCTGATTTTATTATCACTTTGGAATCGTACTGGCGTCAGTGATGGCTATTGGGACTTGATGTAGAAAGCTCAGCCAAGTCAGTAAGCCGGTTCGGTCTAGCGGTAAGGCTGGTAGGCAGAGAGACTTCGGCTGGATTCCACTTAAGCTCTCCTTTCTCTTCAAAACTTGTGGTCTGTGGACACTGTCTTAATTGTGACTTCGTCCCTCACAATTAAGGAAACGTTAAAACGGCTCTCATCGCTGCCCATCTTAATGCAGGAGCCATCCTGGTGGTGACAGTGTAGCGATAAGTATATAATCTCCCTCTTCCCCCCCCCCCCCCCCCCCCACCTCCATTCGCCGGTCCCTGATAAGCCGTATGGTTTCTGTGGACGTAAAGCGTTCTGTAAGAAGAAGCCCGGCAAGTGTCACAGCTGGCCTAACGGTATGCACGGCCCGTTTGATCTTGTTCCCCGCGCGACGTCTGGCCGGCCATGTATATGTGACAACCCTTTCGTGCTCTGTAACAACCAAGTGAACGTGTCATTGTTGCGTGTAACCTGTCTCTCTAATTGTCACTAACGGAACTACGTTTATCCCTTTGTCTCTTTCTCTCTGTCTGTGTCTCTGTCTATCTGTCTGTTTGTCTGTCTGTCTGTCTGTCTGTCTGTCTGTCTCTCTCTCTCTCTCTCTCTCTCTCTCTCTCTCTCTCTCTCTCTCTCTCTCTCTCTCTCTTGTGTCGGAGAGGGGTTTGAGATAAACACCGGTTACTGTGTAGTTCACGAGTATGCAAGCTGACATCCACATCGACCATGTTACAGACTCAATGTTGAATGTCTAATATCACTTATGTGAAAAGACTAAGTAGAAAGGACAAACTGAAAGACTACATGGCTCGTTCTCCTGTATTGGGACAACTGAAGAACGCTGCTAAATTTCAGGCAAAAATAGGTAAGTAAGTAAACATGGTGTTTTACGTCCACAGAAACCACAAGGCTTATTAGGGACGGAAAAAGGGGGGGGGGGGGGGGGGGGGGAAGGAGGGGGAGGGAGAGGGAGATTATATACCTGTCGCTACACTGTCACCACCAGAATGACTCCTGCATTAAGGTGGGCAGCGATGAGAGCCATTTTAATGTTTCATTAATTGTGAAGGACAAAGTCACAAGACAGTGTCCACAGACCACAACTTTTGAAGAGAAAGGAGAGCCGAAACAGATTCGAACCGAGGTCCCTCCGCTTACCAGCCTAACGCTGCGGCCTACGTGAGAGTGCTTCGGTCAGCGGCATTTGCCTTTGAACTTCTGCGGACACGGATCAGCCATTTATGAATGAGGAACATTCGTGGCTAGCTGAAAGACGTCAGAGGCTTAGTATGCGTGGTCTCGAATTGAAAGCTGCTTTGTGGAACTGTTGCACAAAGGTGGGCAAGGCAACGAAGATCAGAATGTGGGAGGCAGAGCGAAGAGAGAGAGAAAGAGGTGGGGGTCGGGGGAGAGAGAGAGAGAGAGAGAGAGAGAGAGAGAGAGAGAGAGAAGCGCATTTTGCCGGAAACCTTCGTTTAGTTTGATTTGTATATATCGTTGGGTTCCCCTGACTACAAGACGCAGTTTCAGAGCTTGATATCAGCTGTTCAGTTGGGATTCAGTTATGGCTTTCTCTTGGTGTTTGTGTTCATAATGATAGGTTTTCCTCATTTAATAGTGTGTATAGTTCCCAGCGGTGTCGGTTGTACTTATAGTTAACTAGTATTTCCGCACTGTTGAGGGCTGGATGTGATCTGTCTCTGTCTCTGTCTGTCTCTGTCTCTGTCTATCTCTCTCTCTCATAAATATCTGAAGTGTTGCATAGGAAGGAACGTTCGCGAAAGGAAAATGAATGCAAGAAAGAATTGATGCAGTTAAAATTTGAGTACGTCCAGTGCTTTTCCATACTACTACCGAATGCGACTCGATTGTTCTCCGCATGAAATGGGCCAATGGCCTTTAGTCATTAAACCATCAATCATTCAAATCTACTCATCAAGGACTAGTTGTTAGGTTTTTGACTGAACCTTAGCAAGGGCTAGTTGTTAGGTTTTTGACTGAACCTAAACTACAACGTTTTCGAGTTCGAGTTTTCTCTCTCTCTCTCTCTCTCTCTCCTCTCTCTCTCTCTCTCTCTCTCTCTCTCTCTCTCTCTCTCTCTCGCTCGCCCCCGCGCTCTGTCTCCTGTTTTCGTCTTCTATCAGTCTTTAAAAAATAAAAAGTAAAAAAATAAAAACTTCCCTTTTTTCCCTTCTCATGGGTATTATGTTTGCATTTTCTCTAGCTTTTTGTTTCTCGGGGCTTCTTTCCTGTTTTTCTGCTTGATTTGCTTCTGTCGCTCTGATGTTTTTTAAGTACTCGTCCAGCTCTTCCCGACAGAGAAGACAATCCAGGACGTGTTGGCATCAGGTCCACAAGGGGACATAACCGCGATGTGTCTTTTGGTTGAGATTTACTGGCACCGGGGGCGGAAAACGACAGATCCATGAAGGAGGTCTTCACTGAAATGATACTGAGAGAGAGAGAGAGACAGACAGACAGACAGAGAGACAGAGACAGAGAGAGATTTCAGAGCGAAGTTCTGACTGACAGTACGGCAGTGTGTCTTCTGATTGAGATTTACTGGCAGGGTGTGGAGGGTGGAACACGACAGAGCCATGCAGGAAGTCTTCACCGGAATGAGAGAGAGAGAGAGAGAGAGAGAGAGAGAGAGAGAGGGAGAGTTGCAGACACGAACACTCAGATACGTTTGGATAACTCTAAGCCAACAGTTTTTACCCGTTTAACTGTTGTTTAAGTGTCGTTTTGTAGCTTGACAAAGGGGATTGCTCCGACAATTTGCAAAATGTGTGTCTGTGTCATAATAAATAAGCGTTACTTTGAACCTTACGTGTCTTTGGATCTGTAAGCCAACAGTTTCTTTCATCAGGAGAAACGAGAGACGCACAGCACGCAGCCTTACAATTGGCACAAGTGAATCCGATCTTTCACCAGAACCTGTTGGAATGATCACAGTCACTACCAAGAAGAGACAGAGGCGGAGAAAGCAAAGGCGAAGACGATTTCCTTATTGATCAGCAAGACCAATGGGCAGATGACTAAACCACTTAACGACATCAAAGGCTTTGACAAAATCCATCAGGTTTCGGCGGCTTCTGGGCTTGTGCTGAAATGAACGGTGGCTAAGTCTGGTCTAGAGAAGTGTGAGCTGCATTTACACTGGCGGAAAAGGGCCATGGACTCCATTGAGGACTGTCTATGCCGTCGGTCAGCCAACGGCTAAAACCGATTTACAGAGCAGTGTTACTAGACTCTACACTGGTGGACAAGGACTACTTACGATTAGTGTCTGAAAACGGTTATGGCGTTGATCGAGTCCGTAATGCACATTCAGTTTTGGCCAAGGGCTGAAGCGAGGCCTTGGGGCGGTGTGCAGAAAAGCTCGCTTAAGGCCACGGCGCAAGGGATCAGCCAGTTCGCTGCAGTGTGGACTCTGCCCGGCACCGCAGGCTGATGGGGTGCTGGGATCAAGGCTGAAAACGCCTTGCAGCTAGCCTTGTGTGTTCTGTGAATGTGCTGGCATTTCGGTGTTATGGGCGGGGATTATCCCTTTTGCAGTATTCTCAGAGTTTGCGCATCGTTCATTCGGTATTTTTGTTTGTTTGCTTTTTCATGTTTGTGTGGGTATGTGTGGCCGGGTGGGTGGGTGGGGGGTGGGGGGTGGGGTTGCGTGCGCGCGCACGCGTGTGTGTAGGGAGGAGTGCGGTGAAGAGTGCGTGCGCCCGCGCATGTGTGTGTGTGTGTGTGTGTGTATCTGTGTGTGTGTGTGCGTGCCTGTGTGTGTGTGTGTGTGTGTCTGTCTGTCTGTGTCTGTGTATCTGTGTGTGCCACCCCACTCTCTCATTTCCTCCTCCCCTGCCCCCGCTTCTGAGTCTGGCCACGTAAGAGACGCTGTGAAGGGATTCAGTGGCTGTATATCATGATATCTGTAACTTGAATCAATCGATATCACAGACGTGGCCACATCCATACTCCGCAATGGGCTGACCACTCTGCTATCGGCAAGTCGTTTTTTCTTTCTTCCCCTAAGCAGGTGCCTCGATCTCTATGATAATGGGCTGTGTGGGATGCACTCCCTTCCACCTCGCGCCTGCGGTCGGTCAGAGCAGGACAGTGAATTACCTCCCGAGGCGACAGCATCAGCGCGGATTGCGACTGGCTTTGTGTGAGCGCGTATCCGCACGTCTGATTGTGGGCGAGATTTCCCCCTGGCTGCCCTCTGTTGGGACGTACCTTTGGTGTCCTTTGGACGTGCCTTTGGTGCCCTTTGAACGTGCCTTCCGTGTCCTTTGGACGTACGTCCTTTGGACTTACCTTTCGTGTTATTTGGACGTGCTTTTGGACATACCTTGAGGTGTGGAGTTTATGCATCTTGTATTTACTCGCTTTCCAGGTGAGAGTTACCGGAGGTGATTCAAGGCTTTGCTGTGTTCGTCCCAGGGTCTGGGACACAAAGGGCTGACCCCCGTCCCGATGTGTCCCATTCCAATAGCTCTGGGACACAGAGTGCCGACCCCCGTCCCGATGTGTCCCAGTCGCACTGTGTATCAGTCCCATCGCATACTTATAGTGCTACTGTGTTACAGACT
This sequence comes from Alviniconcha marisindica, assembly GCA_018857735.1. Classification (NCBI taxonomy): domain Eukaryota; kingdom Metazoa; phylum Mollusca; class Gastropoda; family Provannidae; genus Alviniconcha; species Alviniconcha marisindica. The sequence goes on along the minus strand of JABMCL010000188.1, from coordinate 459,374 downwards.
GCCAAGTTCTTTTTGAAATATCTTGCGTCGCTCACGGTTAGTGGGAGTGGACTGGACAAAGCCTCGTCAAGTCACATCTGGCCGAACTGGTTCCCGCGGCCTCTTTGGTCCTGGTCCTCGCTCCATGTCAGCACGCAACTTCCGGCTGGATTTGACAGCAGTGTGCGTGCAGCACGAGCGATCGGAAATGCTTCTTTACCTCCGAGCAGCCCATCCCACATAAAAAACTAAAACCAACCAACCAAACAATAAAAAAACAGCAGCAGCAACAACAACAACAACAACAATCAACACACACACACACGCACGCACACACACAAACCCAAACAAACAACAACAACAAAAATTAAACACACACACACCAAACAACAACAAAAACACCCAACGACAAGAACAGCAACCGATTCCTGGATGTCAGGTTAGAAAATGAGGCCTTTAACGTATATAAATGATTGTGGAATTCACCCATGATCAACTGAGTAATTCAATATACACTATCGTCATTGCTCCGAAGGGAACTCGCTTATGAAATATTCATGGCCTAAATATCGAGAGTTTTTCTCCTTACATAACTGCTGGAACTTTAAGCAGCTTGATGACAAGAAATGCAATTTCTAATTCGGGCCTTATTTTGTTTCATGGAGTCTTTATATAATTACCTTTCTTGTAAACAAATCATGCATATAAAACTATTCGATGTGACTTCATGTTCTTTTTGTGTTTCTTCTTCTTCTTCTTCTGCTGCTGCTGCTGCTGCCGCTTTATCTTCTTCTTCTCCTCCTTCTTCTTCTCTTTTTCAGTGACAAGACAAGAGAGAGTTAGGCTTTTTTTTCCATTTGAGGAAACTGATTTGCGATCAGGGCAAAGAAAGACCGAGAACATTAACTGTCTTGTCGTGAGTGAGAGCTTTGTTGCGCTGACATCAAACACCCGGCAACCTCAACCATTCCAAGCAGACTATGAACGATTCCTATGCAGACCACGAGCGTTCTGCTCCAATCAGTATCAGTCCATTACTGTAGATTCCCACAATACTGTCGTCAGCTCTGATATTTTCTGTTAAGTTGCCGGATTTACCCTTAATAAAACGGTTCTGACTTGTGCTTGGAATAGATAAGCGCGTACTTAAAACAGCGCTATCGTTGCTCCTTTTGAGAGGGTATTCCGTCCTCCCAATTTTGCAAGTCTAGGAAAACTCGTTGTCGGAAAAAAAAGGTGTTCTATCAGACATAGCACGTTCTGCAAACTGTTGCATCCCCCCCCCCCCCCCCCCCCCCCCCCCCACTCTCCCAACCCCCACTTCTCTGTCTGTCTGTCTGTCTTGTCTCTGTCTCTCTCTCTCTCTCTCTCTCTCTCTCTCTCTCTGTCTCTGTCTGTGTCTCTCTGTGTCTCTCTCTGTGTCTCTGTCTCTGTCTGTCTGTCTGTCTGTCTCTGTCTGTCTGTCTCTCTCTCTGTTTCTCTATTTTTCTCGTCTTTTTTGTTTTTTCCATTCCCTTGTCTTCCGTTACGTTGTAGTTGTTCCTCTGACATGTTTCCAACACACACCAAAGTGCACAAAGAGGGCCAGTTCTGGACAAAAACTGGTAAACATTATCGTTCTTTTATTCACTCCAACGAAAAGATGAGACCCGTCCAAACATCTCCGGCCTGCACAGACTACGTATTATCTGCCCACGTCATCATTTCCGGTGATTGCCAGCAGCTATGCATTTACCGTGGCTGAGCGCATTAACAAGAAAACGCATGTTCAAATACCATGAAGAGCCTGCGATGCTGAAATCAATTTCATCATCACTTCTGAGCCATTTCTCTTCGTTGGCGGCGTCAGTTTTTGCACCTAACCGATTGTTTCCTTGTGTTCAGTGTTAAAGGTTGTAATGGAACGCCTTAATGCACTTCCACAAGTCAGCAAACATTGCTCTTTATTGTCCTGGTTTTCATCCAACATATTTTCAGACGATCACGCGACGTGTCCGTGTGTGTGTGTGTGTGTGTGTGTGTGTGTGTGTGTGTGTGTGTGTGTGTTGTATGTGTGTTTGTGTGTGTTGTCAGTGTGTGTGTGTGTGTGTGTGTGTGTGTGTGTGTGTGTGTGTGTGTGTGTGTGTGTGTGTGTGTGTGTGTGTGTGTGTGTGTGTGTGTGTGTGTGTGTGTGTGTGTGTGCATGCGCGAGTTTTCTGGTATTTTCGATCTCCAGGAAGTCGATATGGCGGAGTAGGGACTCCAACCATAAAGGGTTTTAGTGTAGCCTACGCGAGAAAAGGAGTAGGGTACAACATGTGGATTGGTACGGCACTGGTCTCGTCTCATTGTTTGCTTTTGCCCCGAGCATCCAGTCCGTCAGAAATCAGTCCCTTCAGCAGAGAATTCCCACAAGCACGTGGGCTGCGAATTGACTTAAAATTGACTATCGACTCATCGGCGCACGACATTTACCATCGCCTCTTCCAGTACACATACACGTCATCACTTAACGTCAGCAAGTATCGATGACGTCGACAAAGCGTGTGCTCTCCTCCTCACCGACTGTCCGGTCCGCAGGAGTGGCCAAACAAAGGCCAATCCTGGCTGCCGTCACTGTGTGAAGTAGATAGACTGTGTCCACACAGAAAAGCCAGCCCCTTGTATGTGGCGGGCGACATCCGGGGAGACAATCCTTGGCAAGGAGGAGGTTGTGGCAACAATCAACGAGTCCGGAGTTGGAGAATCGACCGTCTATAAACTTCCTCAAAGGAGTAGTGGCGGTGTTTTCTGCTGTTTTCGATCTCCAGGAAGTCGATATGGCGGAGTGGAGGCACGAGCCATATCGGCCGAGTGGTTCAAGGCGTCGCGGATCGAGTTTGGATCGAGGGGCTTCAGGTTCGAATCCTTGGTCGAGTAGATCCAGACCATCTCTCATATCAACAGTACTTAGCAAGGACTAATTGTCAGACTTGTTTCGACTGAACCTAAACTGCAATCGTTGTAAAATAAAGCTTTCGATTTCGAGTTTAATCACGGGGCGGTGGACACAGTGTCTAGTCCGCCATCAATGGGAAAAATAACAAAAACAACAAAAAACATGAGACAAACAAATAAAAACTAGGTTATGTGTGCCACGGGCGCGCACGTTAGAGATCCCAGGGCTGCTAGCGAAATATTGTTGTTAAGTTGTTATGGAAAACGTCTGCAGGGAATGCACAGCAGCGCAGCAAGTGTTTGTATATTCTGCTGGAAATATTTACATTCCTGACGTGTTGGTCCAACTTGTTTCGTTTCTTGCATGTTTCCTCCTTAATTAAACTAGATAGCGAAGCAGATTTGGCTGACAGTATAAGTGAGCCGGTTTGGCCTATCGGTAAGGTATTAGGCTGGTAAGCAGAGGGACCTCGGTTCGAATCAGCTTCGGCTCTCCTTTCTCTTCAAAAGTTGTGGTCTGTGGACACTGTCTTGTGACTTTGTCCTTCACAATTATGAAACATTGAAATGGCTCTGATCGTTGCCCATCTTAATGCAGGAGCCATTCTGGTGGTGACAGTGTAGCGATAGGTATATAATCTCCCTCTTCCCCGACCTGCATACCCCCTTCCCCTTCTTCTCCCCGTCCCTAATAAGCCTCATGGTTTCTGTGGACGTTAAGCACCATGTTTACTTACTTACTTACTGACAATATCAAAACTCACAAAAGGTTACAAAGAACATATTCTTAAAATACAATACAAAACCTGTACGTGCAGCCTGTTCCCGTGATGTGCATCTTTTGTACTGCCTGATTAAAATACACGTTGTTTTCAACCTTTTATGTCATTGCATCATGCTGCAGAACGCTGGCGGGCCAAATTTGTTTCAGATTTATTGTTGTTGTTGTCGTTTTGTTTTGACTTTGACAAAGTCCCTTTGTTGGCAGCCTGATTCTTACTCCTCGCGTCTTGCTAACAGAATAACTGCACACACACACACACACACACACACACACACACACACACACACACACACACACACACACACACACACACACACACACACACAGGGAAAGAGAGAGCAGAGAGAAGAAGAAGAAGAAGTTATAAAAACAAAAAGTTAACAATTTCGCCAAGCCAGTACGAAGGCTGATGATTTCCCCACGTTGCAAAATGTCCCGACAGTCTGTCGTTGCCAGCATAATCTTTGGCATCAGACTGGGAGTCATGTTCAGAGGTTCGATAGGACGCCATTGCCAACAGTATCATTGGAATTCCCCTTTTCTGGGGCCGTGGACATACCGTGCTTGGAGCTGTATTAGGGTATTGACACGCCAACTTTGACCGGCACAGATCTGTATTAGTTTACTGACGTGCAAAGTTTGACCAGTCTGGCATGGCTGACCCGCCAGGCTTTGCCAGTCTGGCACTCACGAAG
>JABMCL010000188.1:447500-450000 GCA_018857735.1 Alviniconcha marisindica | reverse complement strand
AGTCTCGCCCCCCCACCCCCACCCCCAATCTCCCCCCCCCCCTCCCACCCACTCGCATTTCTGCGTCATATTAATTGAGAAATCTCTCGAAGTATCGACCGCCACACTGGCAAACAAGACCGTTAAGCAGCTGGAACTACGAGAAAGACTGCTTGAGACACCAAAGGTTATTTTCTCCTTTTTATGTTCCAAGAGCATTTGTGAGAGTCTTTCATTTACTACCGCGTCTCGTGACGACTCTCGCTGTTTCAGGACCTCACGAGATCTGGATTTCGACATCTAGGAGAGCACTTCCGGCGAGACAGGGAGGGAAGGAAATGGCCTAAAGTTGCCGAACTGAGGCTGAGGTTGTTGTTGCAAGGCATGTTTGTCTGCGGTCAACCCCCTTCGTGGTGCTGAAAACCCCGCCAGAGGGTAAGTCCAGTAACTCTCGGTGGTGGCGCCCCCGTTGTGTTAGGCCTAGTCTGTCTGTGATCAATCCCTCGTAATAGCCTTACGAGGTTAGCTACAAAGCAGGTTTATCTGCCAATGAATCGCTCCTGATTGTGTTAACGCTCATAAAACGTGGTGCATTCTTCTTCTTCTTCTGCGGTCAGTTCTACTTGTTGCTAAAAGGTATCGCCCTGATATAACCGCACTGGCTGACTGGGCGTAAAACACCAACTTGCACTTACTTACTTACTTACTGCTAAAAGGTACTTTGCCTGCGGTCAAGACCACACGATGACAATTCGAACCATTGCTAAAAGATAGTTTGTCTGCAGTCAATCTCACATTGCTGAAAGGTATAATGTGTCTGGCGTTACTCCCAAAGATGACATCAAACCGTTTGCTAAAAAGAGTAGTTTGTCTGCGGTCAATCCAGATCGGTTTCGTTAAAGATCCCGCCACAGGGTAAGTTCATTAATTCTCCGTGGTGACACTCCTGCTGTGTTATGCACGGTCTGTCTGTGATCAGTCCTTTAAAGCAGGTTTATCTGCCGGTGAATTCCTCCAGATGGTGCTGAAGTTTCTACAACATGGTAAATCTTTTCGATCTGAATTTGACTTGATGATTTTGTTGTTGTTGATTTTTTTGTTGATTTTTTTTTACTGCAAACAGGTTTGTAGTCCGCAGCTGCATAAATTAAAGCCTTTTGCTAAAACAAAATAATAAAAGGACTGTTTGTGATCAATTCAGCATGATGGGCATTAGAATCTTTGCTGCTAAGGTGGTTTCTTTGCGGTCAATACTCTACGTGATTGATTGATTGATTGATGATCACTTATATAGCGCTATTCTCCGCTCTCTTGAGCAGACTCACTGCGCTCGCATGTGGTTCTACATGAGTGACAAGCTTTTTATAGCGCGTTTTTGAATATCCAGCGAAGTGTACTTACAGCGCTGGCATGGCTGGTGCCACATGAAACTGCAGCCATCTCGGCGCAAGTTCTGTGTACACCATACAACCATGCACCATGTCACTTCATGCAAAGTCACATACGTAAGGTGTATGCGTGTTTAACTGTAACCTGCCACCTGCACCTTTGGCAGAATAACCGGATCTTTTACGTGCTACTGCGGTAACACAGGGGTGGAATGGATACCGAAATTAGAGTCAGCACAGAAAGTCGACCATGGAGAAGAAAATTCTCCCGCCGCTCCTGCAGGGATTTGAACCCGCGACCTTTCAGTCACGAGTCCGACGCTCTAACCACTGAGCCATCCCTGCCAACAGGTATAGCTCGTGGTCAGTTCCGTTTGGTGACATAATGTAGTCAGTTCCGTTTGTCTGCGCTCGTGGTCAGTTCCGTTTGTCTGCGCTCAGCTCCACGTAAAATGTGGTTTGTTGTCAATTCTACTCAAAAGGTAGTCTGTCTGCTGTCAGTTCCACGTAAAATGTAGTTTGTTGTCACTTACACTCAAAAGGTAGTATGTGTGCAGTCAGTTCCACGCAAAATGTAGTTTGTTGTCAACTCTACTCAAAAGGTAGTCTGTCTACGTAAAATGTAGTTTGTTGTCACTTACACTCAAAAGGTAGTATGTGTGCAGTCAGTTCCACGTAAAATGTAGTTTGTTGTCAATTCCAAAGAAAAGGCAGTTTAACCCCTTCACTGCCCCAGCCTGTACTATTTCCGGGCTGAAATGTTCACACACAGGCCTGCAAACAGTATATTTTCTTGTTCTATAACACGTGTTCTTTCGATGCTATCCGCTTTGATAGAACCCCTTTTCCATACTAATGGAGAAGGGGAAAAAATTTAAGAATTTCCAATTTCGCACTTTTATTCCCGTCTTTTTTAAGCGACATCGTGGCAGTGAAGGGGTATTATATAATTATCTGTAGCCTGGTCCACTGCACGTAAACTGTAGTATAAAGAAAGTTAATTCACTGTTAAGAAGATGATTGTCCTGACACCTCTGGTGGGGATCATACCTCCTTCCGGTCACGTGTCCGACGGCTCTACCATTGAACTATATCAACGCTCCATCATTAAAAATCATTCATAATATTGTAAT
>JABMCL010000188.1:432500-442500 GCA_018857735.1 Alviniconcha marisindica | reverse complement strand
GCGAATGGCGGTGTGTCCACTGACGTTGATTGTACAGCCGTGGGCCCGCACAGCGCTGTCATCTGATAGCGCTGGAAGGCCAACTGTCATTCGCAAAACGTCATTTCGAGACTATCAAGGAGGTTTTGTGTGTGTGTGTGTGTGTGAGGTTGGGGGGAGAGGGGGGGGGGGGGCGACTGCACAAAAGCGTTTGTTAAAAAGATGTGTGAATTGTGTGTGTGGAAGGGGGAAGGGGGGAAGTGTGTGTGTGTGTGTGTGTGTGTGTGTGTGTGTGTGTGTGTGTGTTGTACGCGCACTGCCAATTTCCGGATCCAAACACATAAACAGCTAAAAAAAAAAAAAAAAAGAGAGAAAAAAGTTCATCCGACAAACAATATTTTCTAAAAACGTGCGAAGTCCTTTTCTCAAAGCTTGTGCGATTTGAAAAACACACACAATTCTTCCAGACAGTCCGGGCATTGAACGCGGCAACTGTATAAGTACGGGTTTCATTAATCACCGTTTAACTGTTGTTTTGAGAGTTTGAAAAAAGGGGCTTACCCCGAAAATTCGCGCATTTTTTGTATTGTCATATTTAAAAAAAAAAGTGTTGTGTGTAAACGTTTATGTATTTGGATCTGTGCTTTTGAACTCTAGCAGTCATTTTTGTTTCTTTTCTTCTTCTTTTTTCTCTTCTTTTTTCTTTACGATATCCAATCTAAGCAATTTTGAGTGAGTTGGGAGAAACGCCAAACAGCATGCACTTGAAAGGTTGAAATTAGGATGAAAGATACGTTTGGCAGCATGCTGTAGTATGTGACTACATCCTGCTCAAGGCTGGGTCCAGACCTGCCCCCCCTCACCCCCCCCCCCCAAAAAAAAGAAAAGAAGAAGAAGAAGCTCCAACGAGCTCAGAAGAACATAACTACATCGATTTCTGCTTCAAGTCAATCCAATTTTTGGATCGAAAATTAGCCTCTTTTTTCTTCTCTTTTTTAAATCCCAGAGTTCACACCTCACTGAAAGATATTATTACCCAACATTAAAATCAACGTCCAGTTGTTGTTTTTCTTCCCCAAAACATGAACGTTTCCATTATTTACAACAACAAAAAAGTATTGGAACGGTGTGGGTCGTGTTTTTACTCCTGTTCGTGTTATTAGGAGAAAGAAAGCAAAAGGATTCTGAGCGTTTTGCAAGGGAATGAATCGGTGAAATATGTTAAAAGTCATGGGTTTAGAACTTGACGTTTTTCGGACTGCCATTGTTTTTGCTGTTGCAATTTTCGCCTTTGTTTCTCTTCGTGATTATCTTCTTCTTCTTCTTCCTTACTGTTCTTCTTCCGTCTTCCTTCTTCTTCTTTCTTCTTCTTCTTGCTTCGCCCTGATATAGCCGCAATGGTTGACTGGGCGTAAAACACCAAGTTACTTCTTTTTCTTGCTTCTTCTTCCTCTTTCTTCTTCGTTTTCTTTTCTTCTTCTTCTACTTCTTCTTCTTCTTCTTCTTCTAGACTTCTGCAAACTTGTACTTTTCCCCTCTCGGTTATCTAGTTTCCGTACTCATATTCACATTGTTTGCTTCGATCGCTCCTTTATCTCAGCACTGTTCCCCACCATAAAACAAAATCTCAGGTCCATTTCCATCCAGTGTAAAGGGAGGAAACTGAACGTGTCGCTCGTGGCGCTCGGACGAAAAGAATGACCCGACCTATGGGAGATGAGATGACCTATTCACCGGGGCCCGTAAGGGGCTGCTGTTTTCGCTTCCTCCATCACCCTGCAGCCATCGCTGACCCTCACAATGATGAAAAGGCCAGTAGGTACAGACCACAGAGGTCTAAGCTACGTAACACCGCCAATGGCTGTAGATTATTTGGGTGGAAAGTTGGCTGGCCGGGTGTTGGCAATAAATTGACTTATTCTGGGTGGAACGATGGCTCAATCTTGGCGAAAAATTGAGGGAATCTTTGTTGGGTTTTGGCAGTAGATTGACGTTATCTTGATGGAAAGTTGGCTGAATCTTGGCTGGGCTTTGGCAGTAGATTGGCGTTATCTTGGTGGAAAGTTGGCTGAATCTTGGCTGGGTTTTGGCAGTATATTTGCAATATACTGGTTCAATCTTTGAAAAACTGGCTTAATCTTTGTGGAAAGTTGGCTGAATCTTGGGTCTGGGAAGTAAATTGGCTTGATCTTGGTAGAAAGTTGTCTTAATCATGGTTCCTACCAATATTGGGCAAAGCTGTTCCAAAATCCGGCAGTGGGCCAATCTAGTTGGCGAATTTTGAATATTTGACCATTATCAAAACCAACATTGGACGAAACCGTGCGTGCTCGCTGGATAATATCTCCATTTCGAAATACTGTGTCTGAAGTCAATGAGCCGTGCCAAATGAAGAAAGCTTCTACAGCTTGGTTTTGCTGTCACAGAATTATTGAACGTTGGGCTTGCCTAACGCCGATAAGTTGTCGACAGAGAGGTACTGCATGGCCAGTACCGGGACCCAGGAGGTGTTCTGGAGGAAGGGAGGATGGAGGAGGGGGAGCGTGGGGGTGGGGGGGGGGGGGGGGAGGGGGTGGGTGGGGGTGTACACCTAACGCTACACTGCCACCACCAGAATGTTTGTGCATAGCGATGGCACGCTAAAGGATCCATTTTAATGTTTCAATCATTGTGAAGCCAGAAGATGGCGATACCAGATCAAAATATTTGAAGAGAGAGACAAGCCAAAGCGGGGAATCGACCCGCGATGTCGTCCGCTAAAGTGGCTCAGATAGGTGTACACCCACCCGACACCGTGACAACAGGCTGTCTTCTTCTGGCCCTGAACACGCATATCCTGGCATGGAAGTTTTTGATGCACTTTTTGAGCCGACCCTCAGCCGCACCTTATCAATAACTATTTCTAACTTGTCTGTTTCACAGCTGTACTTATTCCCTCGCGCGCGCGCGCGCGCGCGTGTGTGTGTGTGTGTGTGTGTGTGTGTGTGTGTGTGTGTGTGTGTGTGTGTGTGTGTGTGTGTGTGTGAGAGAGAGAGAGAGAGAGATGTGTGTGTGTGTGTGTGTGTGTGTGTGTGTGTGTGTGTGTGTGTGTGTGTGTGTTTTGTTGTCAAACGATGTAGTCTACATTTAAAGAGTTCGTAAGCGCTGAGGGCCAGTGTGGGTTAGGCGTTCTAAGTACCCATTATTATTATTTGCGCAAAAGCTGCAGCTTCCTCCATCTCTGTTTGTTCTGAACAGCTGCAGCTTCCTCCACCTCTGTCCTGAACAGCTGCAGCTTCCTCCACCTCTGTCCTGAACAGCTGCAGCTTCCTACATCTCTGTTTGTTCTGATCAGCTGCAGCTTCTTCCACTTCCGTCTGTTCCGAACAGCTGCAGCTTCCTCCACCTCCGTCTGTTCCGAACAGCTGCAGCTTCCTCCACCTCCGTCTGTTCTGAACAGCTGCAGCTTCTTCCACTTCCGTCTGTTCCGAACAGCTGCAGCTTCCTCCACCTCCGTCTGTTCTGAACAGCTGCAGCTTCCTCCACCTCCGTCTGTTCTGAACAGCTGCAGCTTCCTCCACTTCTGTTCTGAACAGCTGCAGCTTCCTCCATCTCCGTCTGTTCTGAACAGCTGCAGCTTCCTCCACTTCTGTTCTGAACAGCTGCAGCTTCCTCCATCTCCGTCTGTTCTGAACAGCTGCAGCTTCCTCCACTTCTGTTCTGAACAGCTGCAGCTTCCTCCATCTCCGTCTGTTCTGAACAGCTGCAGCTTCCTCCATCTCCGTCTGTATTGTGGCCCCTCTTTGGTAGCAGTGCCGACATTTCGTTGTTGTTCCAGTTCCTTGATGATCTCTGTCCACCTTTTCCTCTGTCTACCTCTCTAGCCCACCTCTCACCCTCCCGAGTGGCCTGCTGGGTGGTCGTTGACGGGGTGAAATTGCGGATGGCATGGCCAAACGGCACCCGTTTCCTTCTTTACACTGTTGCTAGAGCGGATCCTGTGATCCTGCAAGTGTAGCAACCTGGAGTCGGACAAACTCGTTGGCCTTGCGTTCAGTCGACCCGATGCGGAGTGGTCTTCGGAATCACTGAATTCATTTCCAAAGCCTGAATCCTCTTCCCTTTAGCCCCCAGCCGTCAAGGTCCAGATTGGCATCAGTGGAGCAGGCTGGAGGGAGACTGCTTTGTGTGGCGGCGGACACACTGGGCATAATTCAATCCTATGACCGAATCCCTCCCTAATTAGTCTAGTGAAACCTCAGACAAAGGGAGAGATCGCTGCCGATCCGGCTCAGTGCAGAATTATTCGGTTGGGGACGGTAACGTTAGGTATAGTCCTCTCTGTCTGTCTGTCTGTCTGTCTGTCTTGTCTGTCTGTCCGTCTCTCTCTCTCTCTCTCTCTCTCTCTCTCTCTCTCTCTCTCTCTCTCTCTCTCTCTCTCTCTCTCTCTCTCTAGCAAGGACTAGTTGTTAGGTTTTTGACCGAACCTAAACTACAATCTTTGTAAAATAAAGTTTTCGAGTTATAGTTCGAGTTCTCTCTCTCTCTCTCTGTCTCTCTGTTTCTGTCTCTGTCTGTCTGTCTCTCTGTCTGTCTCTCTGTGTCTGTCTCTCTGTGTGTCTCTCTGTCTGTCTGTCTGTCTGCCTGTCTGCCTGTCTGTCTGTCTGTCTGTCTGTCTGTCTCTCTCTCTCTCTCTCTCTCTCTCTCTCTCTCTCTCTCTCTCTCTCTTCTCTCTCTCTCTCTCTCTCTCTCTCTCTCTCTCTCTCTCTCTCTCTCTCTCTCTCTCTCTCTCTCTCTCTCTCCACATATACATGAAACAAAAATGTACAAGGCATCATTTACATCATATATATATATATATGTTGCCTCGTACATTTTTATTTTTAATTAATATTATTCACAAGTAGCATAGCAAGGACTAATTGTTAAATTGTGACTGAACCTAAACTACAATCCTTGTCAAATAAAAACGTTCGAGTTCGAGTTCTCACTCTCTCTAACCTCGTGAGATGTGAGCTACTGCCGGAAAATCTTTGAGAACAATTCAATGTTAAATAAGTCAAACGGACGATCGAACTGGTAGGTCTGTTAAAATGTCGCCAAGTTTTGAATGACGGGCCAAGATTAGCCAATCAGTACGCCCAGATAAGACACACCGCTCTTTCGACAGTCAGTTTTATCTTATCAGAATCGTTTCCTTTTGGTCAACTGTCGCTCACTGGAGGGGCCAGGTTAGTTATACATGAGTGAGATGGAAAAAACGTTCCCGTAAATCTTTCACACACGTGGGCACCGCTACATTTTTGCGGGACCTGATGCCAGTGGGTGGATGATTAAAATCGGTCTCCTGGCGACACGTTAATCTGGTGCATTAATTATCTCACTAAACCATGGAGTCGTGAGGCTGGTGAAGGTATGTTTGACGATTTCAGATGGAGCGTGCAGTGTCGTCATCATTAAAAATGAAGAGGGGAGGGAGGGGTGGAGACGGGGATGACTTGGAAGGTGTGTGTGTGGGGGGGGGGGGGGGGGGGGGGGGGGGGGGGAGAGGGAGGAGGGGGTCATTAGACATATACCGCTGCTCCTCTGTATTCTTCCCCATTTGAAAACTAACACTGAATATATATATATATAGATTTTTTTTATTTTTTTTACGAGAACAGTAACAAAATAGGTGGTACGTAGCCAGTCAGTGCAAGAGAAGTATATATGACAACGGAGTCCGTTCACGCGTCGTTCTGTAAGAAGTCTTGGAATAATAATAATAATAGATTATTTATGGCGCCCCATCTCGTAAGAGCCCAGATCGCTTACAAAGACATAAGGATAGATCCAGTTAATCACACACACACACACACACACACACACACACACACACACACACACACACACACACACACACACACACACACACAGACGCACGCACGCACATCCCCCAAACCGCCCCCCCCACCCACCGCCCCCCAACACACACACACTACAAATACCTGCATTACTGGCGATGGATTGGTACAGATCAGTATGCAGAGAAGAAGAGATGGGTTTTCAGTTTTGACTTAAAAGAAGAGAGTGAAGATGAATGCATTACAGCGAGAGGAAGTGAGTTGTCAAACAACTTTCTGAAACAGCGGAGAGCATCGGCAACGACATGGAACAGTTACCTGTGTTCAGAGTTCGTATGTTACTGCTCTGCTCTGTGAAGACTAGTCGCCCAGCGTTTTGTCGACATGGCAGACCAGAAAGTAATGTCCATATGTCAACACGGACCTTAACCCTTTCACTGCCGTGCTTGCCGCGCCGTCACTCGAAAAACGACCAGTAGAAGCGCCAAATTTGAAATCATTAAGGCTTTTTCCCATCTTCGCATGAACACGTGAAAGGACTTCTACCAAAATGCTCAATATTGAAAGTAGATTTGTTACAGGACCATCAAATATGCTGTTTGCAGGCGTGTATGCGTGCACTTTTCAGCCCGGAAAATTTACGAGCTGGGGCAGTGAAGGGGTTAAGCCAACACTGACCCCGTGTTAACATCCATTATGGACCTCAACCCTTGTGATTTTGCAGCGAGCAGTGAGTGCTTCCACTGGTACAGAGCAAACATTGATATGGCCTCCGTGTGTTGCTGCTGTCAGTTTAAGCTAGATGGCACCATTGTTGTTGTTGTTGTAGTGTTCCCCAGCTGAAGGCTATGGGGATCACACGGTATATGCTATTGGATATTGACGAATCCAATCCATAGTGTGAAAGGACTGTATTGCGACCTTCTTGTTGTTGTTGTTGTCTGTTAGTTGTTGTTGTTGTTGTTGTTGTTTTAGTTATTATATTGATGAAATTATACTTGTGAATTATAATTAAATTATAATGATATAACCATATTAAATTATGCTAATTTTAAATTATTCTTACCCTCACCACAAGGACAGCCGCATGCCTTATTCGGAAAATGTATCTCCATTGCTGGAAGGCGCAAGGTGTTACGACAGGGATTTATCATGTCTGAAGGCTGTCCCCACCTCACAACGCAGCGAGTAACAGCGTTTTAATGTAGCCTCGGTGTTCTTGCTGTTGTCAATGTGTTGCATGCAACCTATCCCAAGCCAGTTAAGGCGGGAGATGGTACAAATTGCACACAGCATGTTCCCACAAAGCTACTGTGGTGAAGCCACCTTTAACCACTCGCCCGTAGGAGTGACTGGATGACGAACACAAAACAACAGCAAAACAAATCATGTATAGAAGTGATATGGTGATCTGTCCATGTTCAATACCACTTTGACAGGCATTAAAGAATGCACTCCTTCTCTCTCTCTCTCTCTCTCTCTCTCTCTCTCTCTCTCTCTCTCTCTCTCTCTCTCTCTCTCTCTCTCTCTCTCTCTCTCTCGTGTGTGTGTGTGTGTGTGTGTGTGTGTGTGTGTGTGTGTGTGTGTGTGTGGTGTGCGTGTGTGCGTGCGTGCGTGTGCGTGCGTGCGTGTGTGTGTGTGTGTGTGTGTGTGTGTGTGTGTGTGTGTGTGTGTGTGTGTGTGTGTGTGTGTGTGTGTGTGTGTGTGTCTTTGTTTTGTTCTTCATCATTGCTTTTCTTTGTTTTGTTGTTGTGTTTTGTTTATTCTCCCTCTGTTTCTTTCGTTCTGTCATTCTTTGTTTCTTCTTTATTTCACATGGGTTTAACTTGCTTGTTTTTACTGACCAAGGGATATAGCCTATTCTAAATGGCCTTTCTCTTCCTTTTGGGCCTTTTTCCGGGTTTTTTCTTCGTTTTTTTCTTTCCCCTTTCAAGAGTTTCGTCTTCCATCTGACGAGCGAAACTTTTTCCCCCTCTCTGTCTTTTGTTTCATTCTTTCTTTCGTTCACACTTTCATTCTTTCTTTTCTTCATACAGTTTCACCCGCCTTGCATTTGCAAGGCTTGTTTGACATCAAACAGCATGTCTTTCTGTCCGATCTTCTGTCTTTCTTTCTTTCTTTCTTGTTCCCCCTTTCTTTCTTTCTTTTCTCTTTTACTTTTTCTTTTCTTTTTTCTTTCCTTTTTTCTTTCTTTCTTTTTCCTTCCTTCATCTGCTGTGACTGTTACACAATTTCATCATCTTCAGCCCCCCTGCTGACAACGTTGTTTTTCTTTATTTTATTTTCCCCTTCCTTCCTCCCTTCCCTCCTGCCTTCCTTCTTTCCTTCTCCCTTCCTCTCGTTCATTCTTTCATTTTTATCCATCCGTTTCTTTCTTTCCTTTCTTTGCTTCCTTCTCTCATTCGGCTCTACCACCCTCTGTGATTTTCCCTTTTCTCAGTACCTCTTTAGTGTCTTCACCCTTGGTGTCCCGTCTTTTGCCGACTCTTTTCTAGAGATTTCTCGGCAAATAGGAGCTTATCGCCTCCGACTGAGGTGGGAGTCTATAATGAGCCGGAAATGCGTGGACATTTCCGAGTGCAAAGCATCTTTGTTGTAACGACGGCAGTGACAAATGCTTTGCTGCCTTCTTTTAAGTGAAATTAATCGAAACGAATCGAATCACCACAACAGCAGCGTAAATCGGATTAAATGGGCCGACCATTGGGTGTCAGTCCAAAAAGTGTGAGAGGACAAGCTGACAACCAGAAGGATCGCAGGAGGTACGAAACTCCATTAATCAGCTGAAATGGGCTCGGATTTGACAACGCATGCTAAAAGAACGGAGGGGAAACAAAATAAGAACAAGCTTGTTTCCGACAACCTCAAAAAGGACAAGATGACATGGTGCCACTAAACCTCTACCCACAAACCGGCACACCATTTCAACGTGGAGCATCTTACAAATAAAGAAGTCGCGTCTCTGTGTGTGTGGGTCTGTATCAATGCTATCAATTCCTTGAGACGTAAGGGAAAATACAGGCTAAAGTACGGGTAACATATCTTTCGCTGATTCACACAATAACGCTCAAGATTATTGAAGCGAAGAAACGAGTCTCTTTGGCGAGAAGGATACAGGCTTAACTTGTTGCCGTTTGTCAGGTACCTCAGCGGTCTGATGGTTACCGTTACCGCGGTTAGGTGGTCGAAAGTTCACGGTTTGACCTTAAAGTTTTTTTTTATATACTTTCTTCTTCTTCTTTACAAAAGAGCGGCTGCTGCAGCACCGAGATCATTCACACTGGGGAACCTCGTTTTTAAATCTAGTTTTTCCTTCTTCTTCTTTTCTACCGCCTTTCGCCATTTCAACTGCCCACTAAATTCGTCGATTTTCCGCAAGAGTGTGTCTGCTCGAGAGCGGAGAATAGCGCTATATAAAAGCGATCAACAACAAGAGAAGTGCATCGGCCATTTGAAAGAGCTGGCAGAAACGAGTATATTGCTGGTTGTAAATGAATGAAACAAAAACACGAGTAGGGCCATTACACAGCAGGTGATTTTAGTGTCGTTCAAACGGTGGGAGATTCCGAGCGACGAGATGTGTGCTGTTTGCATGCTGATTGAAAATTAGCTCTACCTTTGAGCTGTAGATCCAGTCACAAGAGGCGAGTGAGCGTCTCTCTGTGGTGTGGTGTGTGTGTGTGTGTGTGTTTGTATGCGTGTGTGTGTGTATGTGTGTGTGTGTGTATGTGTGTGTATGTGTGTGTATGTGTGTGTGTGAGAGAGCGTGCGTCAGTGAGTGTGTATGTGTGTGTTTGTGTGAGTGAGTGAGTGAGTGTGTGTGTGTGTGTGTGTGTGTGTGTGTGTGTGTGTGAGAGGAGAGAGAGAGAGAGAGAGAGAGAGAGAGAGAGAGAGAGAGAGAGAGAGAGAGCGTGCGTGTGTGCGTGCGTGAGTGAGTGTGTGGTGCGTGCGTGCGTGCGTGCGTGCGTGCGTGCGTGCGTACGTGCGTGCGTGCGTGGGTGTGTGTGTGTGTGTGTGTGTGTGTGTGTGAATGTGTGTGTGTGCGTGCGTGCGTGCGTCTGTGTGTGTATGTGTGTGTGTGTGTGTGTGTGTGTGTGTGTGTGCAGACGGGTTATATATATATACATATATTCTGTCTGTTTGTAGATTGGTTTGGTTGGCATCGCTGCCCATCTTAATGGAGAGTCCGCCTCGTGATG
>JABMCL010000188.1:397500-427500 GCA_018857735.1 Alviniconcha marisindica | reverse complement strand
GTTAGGCGTTAACAGTTAAGTGGCAACCTTCAAGACATACAAGCGGTCTGAAAATATGTACCACCTACTGCAAAACATGACGGGGGAAAAAAATCATCCTTTATCAGTATCTTCCATTGCAACGTCTGGAAAATATTACATCAGAGGTCACTCTAATCTGGAGGGGAACAAACAGATGCACGAGCACATCGCTGTTTCTTCTTCTTCAATGTTGCTTTACGTCCACAGAGACCGTAAGGACTATCAGGGACAGGGAGCCCAGGACGTCCACCTCGACTGTTACACAGCTCTGCTAATCAGTAATAATAGCTGTTGTTGATACAGTGCCATACCTCACAGACAAGGGTGACAACATCGCGCTTTGCATGTTCAACAAAACCTCTACAGAAAACCTCAAAATTAATATATGGACATAACAGTGTATTCCTCACACACCACCCACGCTTGCCCAGTTTTCCAGCAGTCCGGAAGTCGGTATCACTGTACCATCAGAAGTAAAAACTTGCTGCTTCCAACGGGAGGCCGAACCCCAGTAGTCCTGACGACAGCTTTGTTTGGCCACAGCGCCGCCGGCTGTGCTGAGCAAGTGGGTTACTGGCATCCGCTAATTGTGTTGCAAGGGCAACAAACAAAGGCAGGCAGTATTACCCTCCACAGACGTCACGTCCGTACAGTTCAGTTCAACATGGTATCTATGCGCTTGGAAAAGCCCATATGCGCTCCACCCCGTCTCTCGGAAGTTTCCCCAACGTTGTCTTTGAAACAGTTCCAGTGTTTGTCTGATTGGTGATGGCCCTGATTGACGGTTGATGAAGTGTCACGTCTGTAGCAACGGACACAACGATAGAGATCAGAATCGTCAGCGAAACTACCACCTGGCATGCGAGTCAGTACATGCAAGGTACACAAACGCCAACGCAGGTACACCCTCGAGTACACGGTGTGATCATACGGTTTGTCTGCATAACAATGTTCCCCAAACTTCAAGCATCGATTTACGACATCCTTCCGACAACAGCTGCCATAACTGGTTACGACATCCTTCCCACAACAACTGTCATAACTGGTTAAGGCATCCTTCCCACAACAGATGTCATAACTGGTTACGACATCCTTCCCACAACAACTGCCATAACGGGTTACGACATCCTTCCCACAACAACTTTCATAACTGGTTACGACGTCCTTCCTACAACTGCCATAACTGGTTACGCCACGGGTCTCCAGAACCTCTCAGGCAATTGACAGTACTGTTTTTCGCTGCAGCTCAAATGGCAGTAAGTTTGTAACCACACAGACAGTTCGAAGCATATCACGCCGCGTTTCTCTTATAACGGTTACCTGGCGTTTAAAATCCTCCTGCCAGCATGAACAAGTATAACCGTTTAAAATACTGACGCCAGCACAAATAAGTATAACCGTTTAAAATGCTGACCCCAGCACAAATAAGAGTAATCGTTTAAAATACTGGCGCCAGTACAAATAAGCAAAACCATTTAAAAATGCTCACGCTAGCACAAATAAAACCCGAATCGTTCGACTCGACGGCTAATTGTTTACGTGCGTGCTTTGAAGCTGTGTTGGTAGAGAGAGAACTATCACGCTTTGCGCTTTGTGCGGATAGAGGGGGCAGCGCGAAACTTACAGGGAGATTGCGGTCAGAGTGCGCGCTTCAGACTTCAGGCGCTGTGTGAAAGTCGAGGTGGCCGTCCTGGGATTTCCTTCCTAATGAGCCTTACGGTTTCTGTGGACGTAAAGCAACATTGAACCGTGCTTCGGCACTGGTAAACATGGTGCTTAACGTACACAGAAACCATAAGGCTTATTAGGGACGGGGAGAAGGGGGTGAGGGGGTATGGTGGTGGGGGAGAGGGAGGGAGATTATATACCTATCGCTACACTATCACCACCAGAATGATTCCTGCATTAAGATTGGCAGTGATGACAGCCATTTTAATGTTTCAGTAGGAAGTGATGGACAAAGTCACAAGACAGTGTCCACAAACCACAACCTTTTTTGAAGAGAAAGGAGAGCCGAAGCGGTATCGAACCGAGGTCCTTCCACTTGCCAACCTAACGCCGTACCGCTAGGCCAAACCGGCTTAGGCACTGGCCACAGTTTGTCCCTAATAAATGATGTCAACCCGCCATCCGATGACATTAAGCTCCACATCATCAGAAGATTTCGCGGAGACAAGGCAGGTGTGGCCATTCAGTGCAGTAATCAATTACGGCACAGTTTGGATTGTTGGTGCCTGGAAGCTGGGTCTGGAGTGTGACCGTTCCTGTCCCCGTGATTGGGCACCGTGGACGCAGAAATTAACGGAAAGCGAGGCTTGGAGTGCGACCGTTCCTGTCCCCGTGATTGGGCACCGTGGACGCAGAAATTAACGGAAAGCGAGGCTTGGAGTGTGACCGTTCCTGTCCCGGTGATTGGGCACCGTGGACGCAGAAATTAACGGAAAGCGAGGCTTGGAGTGTGACCGTTCCTGTCCAGGTGATTGGGCACCGTGGACGCAGAAATTAACGGAAAGCGAGGCTTGGAGTGTGACCGTTCCTGTCCCGGTGATTGGGCACCGTGGACGCAGAAATTAACGGAAACCGAAGCTTGGAGTGTGACCGTTCCTGTCCAGGTGATGGGGCACCGTGGACGCAGAAATTAACGTCTCGGTGCTGAGAATCGAGAGATTTATTTGTGAAGCAAAAGAAAAAAGCAAGAAAGAAAGACACGCTGGCTTGCTATTAAATGATCAGTATGATGGCCCAACCTTTTATCTTGAACTCCTTCCCGGCCATCACGGCGTCACAAGGTGTCCCTGGCAAAGTGCCTCCGATTGGTCTACAGGACATCACGTGACCTGCTTGAATTCAGACACCAAGCACTGGTTTCCGGCATCTTTCCTCCTACCGCTGTCATAACTGGTTACGTCACCGATCTCCGAAAAATGCCCGCCAGCTGGCCGGGTTTCGTTGGTGCTCAAATGGCAGGCAGTACGTTTGTAAAAGAAACTCAGAATAACCGGCCACATTGCTTACCCCACACTCCGAGAATCGCTTTCCGGCACCTTCCTCCAAACTCTGCCAGATTTAGTTACGCCACTGAAGGGGCACTCTTTATCTCCGCGCAGCTGTCCAGCGACGCGGTCAGCGCCCTCCGAAAGGTTCCGGCACTAATAAGACTGTAGAAGCAACCTAGCGCCCAAGCACGCACGTAAACATGAGACGCATCCACCTCGGGTTAAAAAAAGAGTTCGGTCTCGATTCAAACGATTGTGGCTTTATTTGCGCTGGTGTAAACTTTCTTGGTGGCTATAAATGACACGCCTTGTTTTACTTGAGTTGTTTGTAACAAACTTACTAATGTTTAAGCACCAACGAAAAACTGCTCGTTAGCTGACAGTTTTCTGGAGCCTATGGCGTAACTACATACGGCAGTGGTTGAAGGAAGGATGTCGTAAACCAGTGCATATAAAACCAACTTCGTTTGAATCGCGACAGAACTATTTTCTAGGGGCGAACGTGCCTCATGTTTACCTGTGGGCTTCGGTGCTGTGTTACTTCCAGTGTTATTAGTAACCAAACTTTGGGGACGGCACTGACAGCGCCGGCAGACAAACGCGAGGAGATAAGAATTAGTGAGAAGAATTCGGGGGCGTAACCAGTTATGGCAGAGTTTGGAAGAAAGATGCTGGAAAGCGAGATGTGAAGTGTGTCTTGAATTCTAACTTTTGATGCACCAAATTTCTCATGCTGAACGTTTCTGGTTAGTTTCACTTGCTTTCAATCGCCCTGATATAACCGTTCTGGTTGACTGGGCGTAAAGCATCAACTTACTTACTTACTTACTTACTTCCTTACTTACTTGCCTTCAAGATTACTCTCGGGAGTAAATTAATTGTACTAACAGTGCGACACGCTGTGGCAGGAAAAGGATACAAATGTGTATTTGTTTCGACCCTCGTGTTTTCTTTAGTTGCACATTCAGCAAATTTTTCATGTCACGAGTAGCATGAGTGGGTTTCAGGCACGGAACGGATTCGAAAGAAAAACTCTGAAATCATAATCTTCACGTAAGAGAAATACATTCTGCTAACGCCTGTCACCTGAAGGTAAGTGCAGCGTGGTTGAGTAACGGCTCGTCTCTCTATACCGTCATGATAATACCGCCTTTTTATTTTGTGTGTGTGTGTGTGTGTGTGTGTGTGTGTGTGTGTGTGTGTGTGTGTGTGTGTGTGTGTGTGTGTGTAAAACCAAAATATAAAGAGATCAAAACAAACAAAAATGTTCAAACGAGTGCTTAATTTGATTGGACAGCACGAAACATGCGCACGCTTTCAGTGAAATAACTTTTTTTATGCACAGTCTTCACAATACGAAAGCAACAGTCTTCACATTATAAAAGCAACAAAGAGTCTTCATAATACAGTTTAAAAAAGTCTCAAGTCCAAGCTTCGTATAGAAGAAAATTGTAAAGAAGTTTCTACTACTATCCACTTTACATGTAGGCGTGGCGTGCCGACTTTGGATCATACAACATGAAAGTCGTAAAAATAAATTACCGAAGACAAATCGACTTCTATGGATTGTTAATCGCGGTAGAAGTAAGTCGTAAAAATAAATTACCGAAGACAAATCGACCTCTATGGATTGTTAATCTTGGCAGACGTTGAAATTTAAGAAACGAAATATTGCGACATCCACGGTGGACTACATTAACTTGCGTTAATTCGTACATACTCGTAGAGGAAAAATCCCTCGGAGATGCGGGGTATCGCTTTCAGAGACATCAAAATGCACTCACCAGGTTCCTTTAAACTGTGCAGGAAAATGGGCCGTTTATTACCAAGGAGAAAGTACCTGAATGATCCCGGGAGAGTTTTAAATACTTCTTCCCTCTTTCGCAACAAAAACCAGTACAATGTTCAATGACTAGCAAACGGTTTTTCATCGACTAAATGTCTCAAGTTCGTATAAGGCAAAGGCAACGAAAGACGTTACGAGACATGCAAGCGAGGCACGGGGGCGAGGCGACAATACATGTGAGGAAATATGACCTGTCTGACTTGCGAACTTTTCACCTTATGTCTAGAGAGTCACGGCGACAAAAGGTGTCCAGCGAGATGCACTGCCTGCACGTTTTGTCACCACGTGGTGTTGGAACGTGCCGGGCGGTTTAGTGGCTTCACGATGTGTCACTCCTTTGCTAGTATACAATAATCTGAAGATAGATAGATTGATAGATAGATTCTGAAGAGAGATAGATAGAGAGATAGAGAGATATACATATATACTGGTACTGATATCCAAGTTATGACTACGATTTGTTACCCTCTCGTTGGTGACAAAACGTGCCTGCAAACTGTGTCTCAATGGTGACAAAATGTGCCATACTTTTCAGACTTTAAGCCAGGACAAAACGGCGTGCTCCTGTCCGTATACTAGTCATTCTCTCCTCATGCCTCTCTCTCTCTCTCTCTCTCTCTCTCTCTGCCTCCCCCCCCCCTCCCCCACCCCACCCCAAATCTCTCTATGTGTCTCTGTCCTTGTTTCTCTCTTTTTGTCTTTCCAGCTAAACACACAAAAGGTTGAAAACAAAAACGGTATTTATTAGGACATAAGACAATCTGCGCAAATTTTCGGGGTAATCCCCTTTATCAAGCTACAAAACGACACTTGAACAACAATCAAACGGTAAAAAAACGCTGAAAAATTAGATGGGAAATTAAACACTTATCTGTTTTGGGGTGAGCTATGTTGTTTTCCTGTCTAGTGCTTGGAGGAATCTGTGTTTGGATCTAGCAGTCATTTTTGTTTCAGATTTTTGTCTTTCCATCTGTCTGACTCTTTCTGCCTGCTCTGTCTCTGTTTGTTTGTTTGCCTCCTTCTGTTTCTGTGTTTCTATTCTGCATCTGTCTGTCTCTGTGTTTCTATTCTGCCTCTGTTTGTCTCTGTCTCTCTCTGCCTCTGTCTCTCTGTCTCTGTCTCTCTGTCTGTGTCTGTCACTGTCTGTGTCTGTCTGTCTGTCTGTCTGTCTGTCTGTCTCTGTCTGTCTGTCTGTCTGTCTGTCTCTCTTTCTCTTTCTCTGTCTCTCTGTCTCTGTCTCTGTCTGTCTGTCTGTCTGTCTGTCTGTCTGTCTGTCTGTCTGTCTGTCTGTCTGTCTCTCTCTCTCTCTCTCTCTCTCTCTCTCTCTCTCTCTCTCTCTCTCTCTCTCTCTCTCTCAGCAAATGCTAACTCGATTTGTGGAGCGCGTGTGCGTGCGTGTGTGTGTGTGTGTGTGTGTGTGTGTGTGTGTGTGTGTGTGTGTGTGTGTGTGTGTGTGTGTGTGTGTGTGTGTGTGTGTGTGTAAGGGGGAGGACTAAAAGTATGTTCAGTACTCGAGTTTGTATGTGTGTGCGTGCGTGTGTACGTGTGTAAATGTACGTGATTGCAGGGACAGGAAGAGAGTATATGCGTGTACGTGTGTGTGTGTGCGTGCGCGCGCACGCGTGTGAAAGATGGTTCGCCTGCTTGACTAACTGTATCACACAAGGATGACACTTTGGGAAAATTAAAAAGAAAACAAGAAAAAAAAAACAAGCAAAAAACCCCCCAAAAAACACCCAAAAAACCCCGAACAAACAACAATAAAGCAAAAACAACAACAACAACAAAAGCTAAGCGAGTTCGAATTAAAAAGAAAAACAAGGAAGTAAAGAACAGAATGGCGACAAGTGATTACAAATTACGTCATAACTGAACTTATTCTGAAATATGTCATGGTAGACTGGCCAAAAGAGAAACAAACGAAAACCGAGGAAATGGGCGGAAGAACACAAGGACATGGCAAAAACAAGTTCCAGACACGGCTACGCATCGTCACGTAAAACACCTTACAATACTACAAGAATATTCATTTGCCACTGACATTACAATGTGCACAGGAATTTGTCTTGGTGACGTTCCAGTCATTACAGTAAATAAGTAAGTTGGTGTTTTACGCCCAGTCAACCGGTGCGGTTATATCAGGGCGATCATTCATTACAGTGCGCTTATGTATAGACACAATGCTACAATTAACCACGTATAAAAGTGAATGTAACAATCTCATTCTGATTATATAGAGACATTATAGTGACAACACTTGCGAACGAAACAAAATTCGATAGAGAGAAGAACAAGAAAGGAAAAACAGAAACAAGAAAAGAACAAGAGCAGAAAGAAGTAGAACAAGAAAGAAGTACAAGAACAAAAAGAAGAGGGGGAAGAGAAAAAGAAGAAGAAGAAGGAGGAGGAGGGAAAAAGACCCCCCCCCCCCCCCCCCAAAAAAAAAAGACAAAAAAGAACAACAACAAGAAAAAACATAAAAAAAACATACAGAACGAAAAGGAGAAGAAGACAAGGACTGATTGTCAAATTGAACGCCAAGTTCACCCCCAATGTGATGACACAACAAACCGCCAGCACCCAGCCATCAGCAAAAAAGACGAAGATCTAATTCCTGATAAAAACCGTTTGAGTACCCATCTGATATTACCCTCCCCCCACCCCCTCCGCCCCCCCGAACCCCACCCCCTTCTTTCGCATTACTTCCATCTCGTTTTTTTCGTTTGCAATTCCACAAATTATACAACTATGACGATATGCATGCACAGAATCTGCTCACGGCATGGGCTGCACAGGTTTCGCACATTTACGCAACACAATACAAAAATACTCTTAGTTCATGATACTCTATTAATACATGACGGAAATTCAGCGGGAGCACTCGCGCGCACATCCCCCAACACACACACACAACACACACACACACACACACACACACACACACACACACACACGAGCGCGCGCACACTGAACTTGATATTCAAAAACAATCAACTGGTTTCTTTCAAGCAACACAAACAAAATATCGACCCCAAAAACTGACCTGCAAACTTCCAAGGGGACGAAACAAACAGCTGCAGATGTTTCTGATGGATCCAAACACACTGCCCAGTTCAGTTTCAGTTCGTCGCGAGCAATAATTTAAAAGATGAAAGAAAGTTGGCCAAAGTCGAACAAAGTCAGTATTCTTCAACGTCTCTCTTTGTCTCTTCCTCCCTCTCTCCGTCTCCCAGACTGCCTGGAGTTCCAAAGCGCGATGACCGCCGATCACACAGACTGGCCAATCACGCTGCCCGTTGTGGCAGTTAAGGAAGAGGTCTGGCACCGTCGTCACCTTTATATATGCGAGGGGAGGGAGCGGTGACGGAATCGGTGTCCAACTTTCCGACCGCGTGACGTGTGGCCACAGCTCTTGCTGCCGGCACGCAACCTCAGCTCCGCCTGGCTGTGGGTTTGCTGGTCTCTTCCACACGCTGCACGGTCTGTGTGGGTGGTACACCTGGAACTGAACTCTCTCTCTCTCTGTCTCTGTGTCTCTGTCTCTGTCTCTGTCTCTGTCTCTGTCTCTCTCTCTCTCTCTCTCTCTCTCTCTCTCTCTCTCTCTCTCTCTCTCTCTCTCTCTCTCTCTCAGTGTCTGTCTCTGTCTGTCTGTCTGTCTGTCTGTCTGTCTGTCTGTCTGTCTGTCTGTCTCTGTCTCTGTCTCTGTCTCTGTCTCTCTCTCTCTCTCTAGCTCTCGCTGTCTCTCTGTCTCTGTCTGTCTGTCTGTCTGTATGTCTGCCTGTCTGTCTGTCTGTATGTCTGTATGTCTGCCTGTCTGTCTGTCTGTGAGTCTGTCTCTGTCTCTCTGCCTGCCTGTCCGTCCGTCTGTCTGTCTGTCGGTCGGTCTGTCTGTCTGCCTGCCTGCCTGCCTGTCTGTCTGTCTGTCTGTCTGTCTGTCTGTCTGTCTGTCTGTCTGTCTGTCTCTCTCTCTCTCTCTCTCTCTCTCTCTCTCTCTCTCTCTCTCTCTCTTCTCTCTCTCTCTCTCTCTCTCTCTCTCTTCTCTCTCTCTCTCTCTCTCTCTCTCTCTCTCTCTCTCTCTCTCTCTCTCTCTCTCTCTCTCTCTCTCTCTCTCTCTCTCTCTCTCTCTCTTAAATGACGAAGTAAGTAACGATTCATTTGTTGTCAAATGATTCATCTCTCTCTACGAGAGAAAAAACAACAACTTACAATTAAAAGAAACCTCCCTCCTAGGAATTAAGTCCTTACTTCGCTGCTGGTCCGTTACTTGGAGTTCACTTTTTATTTTGGCTTGTGCAATTTTCTCCCAGAAATTACGTGTTTTCGGCCTTTTTATACCATTGTTTTTGGTTTGTTTGCTATTGTTTGTTTAGCTATCCTCTTGAAGTTTAACAACAACAAAAATAGATTTACGGTAGACCTGGATTGTGGACTAAACGAAATAATGACTGCTGCAGGCGATGAAAAACAATTGAAAGCAAAATGAATTATGTTAATTTTTTGGGCAATTTTTGTGATGCTAAACGTGTATTTCTCCACGTATAGGCCTACCTATTATTTTAGTAGATAATCCAGACTGACGGTCTATGAACACTTAATCCAAAGAGAAGGGCTAGAAGGTGTCAAACATGTAAGATCATGTGTCAAAATGGCGTGCATATTTTACCTTATTTTCGTTTCATTTGAATAATTTTGTCAACACTAAGCATATATTGCGATGTTTCTCCTAGGCATTTTTTGTAATGTACCTTGTGACAAATTAATGTGAATACATTTCATAAGAAGAAATCGATGTAGCAAAATTTATAAACATATACCTTAATTGGGTAGTACTGGTCCCTTTTAATGAAGCAGTGGACTGGTGTGATTTTAATTCAACGATTATACACCACGAACACAAAAAGCATGATGACTGCCACACGCCAGAAGCATCAACAAAGTCCCCTTCATCGAGAGAGAGAGAGAGAGAGAGAGAGAGAGAGAGAGAGAGAGAGAGAGAGAGAGAGAGAGAGAGAGAGAGAGAGAGAGACTAATATTGTTTAATTACAGATGCTTGTGTAAACATTTACTTTTCAGTGCTGTGATAATGATATTTTGCAAGTGTTTTAGCGTTTGTTGCCGTGTTCAAATATTAGTCTATTGTTTATTCTATTTTCTACTGTGCACCGTAAGACACATTTCCTTGTAAACTTGTACTGGGACAATAACTATTCTGATTCTGATTCTGATTCAAAGTCATCCTTGACAAGAAAGACGTTGAACGGGTACATGAACATCGCATCCTGTGTGCTATAGTAAATGCTGCAGAAATGAAATGTAAGCCTCGTCGTAACACTCTGTGTAAAACTGTATTAAAAACAAAAACAAAAAACAACAACAACTTTTTCCGGCTTTCGCAGCCCAGGTACACTGCAACCATCCCACACAGTGGAGGCATAGTTTATGTGAGATAAAAAGTTAGCATTATCAAACAGTTTACGTGTTGTAGTTTACGTGTTGTAAGAGGCATAGTTTATGTGAGATAAAAAGTTAGCATTATCAAACTGTTTATCGTGTTGTAAGAGGCATAGTTTATGTGAGATAAAAAGTTAGCATTATCAAACAGTTTACGTGTTGTAGTTTACGTGTTGTAAGAGGCATAGTTTATGTGAGATAAAAAGTTAGCATTATCAAACTGTTTACGTGTTGTAAGAGGCATAGTTTATGTGAGATAAAAAGTTAGCATTATCAAACAGTTTACGTGTTGTAGTTTACGTGTTGTAAGAGGCATAGTTTATGTGAGATAAAAAGTTAGCATTATCAAACTGTTTACGTGTTGTAAGAGGCATAGTTTATGTGAGATAAAAAGTTAGCATTATCAAACTGTTTACGTGTTGTAAGAGGCATAATTTATGTGAGATAAAAAGTTAGCATTATCAAACAGTTTACGTGTTGTAAGAGGCATAGTTTATGTGAGATAAAAAGTTAGCATTATAAAACAGTTTACGTGTTGTAAGAGGCATAGTTTATGTGAGATAAAAAGTTAGCATTATCAAACAGTTTACGTGTTGTAAGAGGCATAGTTTATGTGAGATAAAAAATTAGCATTATCAAACAGTTTACGTGTTGTAAGAGGCATAGTTTATGTGAGATAAAAAGTTAGCATTATCAAACAGTTTACGTGTTGTAACATACAACACGTAAACAGTTTGATAATGCTAACTTTTTAACTCACATAAACTATGCCTCCACTGTGTGGGATGGTCGCAGTGAAGTCCATCTAAAACAAAAAACTAAAACTGAATTCTTTTCATCGGCGGGCAGGAAACCTCATTCTTTCTGCTCTGTCTATGCCCGCAGACGACGACACACTGAAAACTCGTAAGTATAACGAGATAAGGAAAGTAGAGCAAAACTGTAATGGTGTTTAAAGCAACCCTGGGGAGACCACCGAGTGCATTCACTGGCTCTTCACTGGCTCCACGATGTACGCTCCAAAAACCCAGTATTCCACCGCGTCCCCACAGACACCTTTATAACAGCAGTCTCGCATTCCGCGGATCATCATTCGGGAATTCTCTTCCGCCCTCCTTCAGAAACCTGGGAACAATCAGCTGCTTTAAAAGACGTCTACATACGCATATTAGCTCTATATAACTTATCGGCTATGGCATCAGCTGATTTAAAAAAAAAGATTTAAAAAAAGGAAATAAAAACGACAGTAACACAAAATTGTGTTCAACATTTTTGGTATTCTTGAAATCTGTCTCAATGAACTGAGCCTGAAGAATGCTTATTACAACAACAATAACAAAAAGTGCGCGCGCGTGTGTGCTAGCGTGCGTTTGTGTGTGCGTGTGCGTGTGCGTGTGTGTGTGTGTGTGTGTGTGTGTGTGTGATTTTTTTATGGTTGTGTGTGTGTGTGTGTGTGTGTGTGTGTGTGTGTGTGTGTGTGTGTGTGTGTGTGTGTGGTGGTGTGTGTGTGTGTGTGTGTGTGTGTGTGTGTGTGTGTGTGTGTGTGTGTGTGTGTGTGTGTGTGTGTGTGTGTGTGTGATCTTTGCGTGTGTCATACTGATCCAAACTCCATCAATATGATGCTATTTTTTTCACCTATGCTTCACCAATATGATGCTATTTGTTTCACCTATGCCAAATGTATGTGTGTGTAGACCAGAATTAATTAATCTATAACTGCGCATGGATGGATACTGCCTTGTGCTCTGCTCCTGTGTGTTGGTGTTGAGACTGCTTTTCTTTGCTTTTAAGGTGTCTGTTCTCTGTGGGTCTCTTTTGATTTGCCTTTCTGTCGTTCAGTATACATACTATGTTCTATATTATTCTAGCTAGGCGAGGTTTTCAGACAGGTTTAGGCTTTTACTTTTCTCTTTTGATATGTTGGTTTTACCACTATACTTTACATAGATGAATGTGTGCTTGTGTTTTTATTGTTGTGTTTTAACACGGACAGATTGCAAGACTGGGTTTCTGCATACAATCTTTATCCTTAGTGGGTATTAAATTTCAATATCTCTGTCTCTGTCTGTCTCTGTCTCTCTCTCTGTGTCTGTCTGTCTCTGTCTGTCTGTCTGTCTGTCTGTCTGTCTGTCTGTCTGTCTGTCTGTCTGTCTGTCTGTCTGTCTCTCTCTCTCTCTCTCTCTCTCTCTCTCTCTCTCTCTCTCTCTCTCTCTCCTCTCTCTCTCTCTCTCTCTCTCTCTCTCTCTCTCCAACGCTTAGTCAGTATTAACAAGAAAATAAAGTTTATAAACAGCTATATAATTATCTTTGTCTTCGTATTTCACTCTGATTTACAGGCAACGAAAGGTAAAGGCTTAAATTTAAGGGCGTAAAAGGAAACTCACGTAGAGATCTCAGAGCCTCAGTGGTAGAGAGCTGGACTTTGCAACGACGGAAATAAAAGAAGGGAAGTGCTTCAAGGCATGTCGCACACGGCCAAGATAATTATGAGCATGGATAGCGCTGTGTTCGTATTATGAACAGAAGCGAAGGAAGACATCCTTCGTGAAATAGCACGTGCATCTCCAAGTCAGAGAGAGAGACAGGGACAGAGAGATATTAAGACAGAAGGAGACAGAGAGAGACAGAGAGAGATTGCATGTTTGCATGGCGCTTTTTTTTTTTAATCCTAATAAATAGCGTCCTTTTTTAACTTTTATGTGTTTGGATCTCATTCCATAAATTATTGGTTCAATCTCTCCACAAGTATTATTTCTTATATCCCCGTCCAGACCCCGACGAAACCGCCAAAGGGGGGGGGGGGGGGGGGTGAAAATTCGGATTCCCCCCCCCCCTTTTTTTGTCTCATCTATCTCAATATCATACCAAAAAAAAAGAACTCTAGAGGAGATTTCTTTATTTGATATATAGAGGCAGACAGGCAGACAGACAGAGACAGAGATCCCCTGTCCCTTTCTCATCTCATGTATCTCAATATCATGCAAAAAAGAACTCTAGAGGATACTGGATTTATTTATTTGATATATACAGAGAGAGAGAGGAGAGAGAGAGAGAGAGAGAGAGAGAGAGAGAGAGAGAGAGAGAGAGAGAGAGAGAGAGAGAGAGAGAGAGAGAGAGAGAGAGAGACACACACACACACACACACACACACACACACACACACACACAGACAGAGAGACAGACAGAGACAGACAGACACAGACAGAGAGAGAGAGAGAGAGAGAGAGAGAGGAGAGAGAGAGAGAGAGAGAGAGAGAGAGAGAGAGACCGAGACAGAGAGAGACTGGAAGAGTCAGTCTACTGTGTGTTTCCCTACAAGAGCCTGCCTGCAGCTAAATTATGATAAAGCCTGCTGTACAGGGGAACATTTGTCGATGTTTTCAGGTAAGAACACCTGAAACAGCTTTGCTTACATATCAAGCTCAAAACAACAGTCACTTTTCCCCGCCCTGGTGTGGCATTAACTCATTTTAGCTCAGTAGCTTTGATCTCGCCGTCACTTGCAGATACGATTCATGTCAGCCTGAGCAGAACTTTCATGTTCCAACAAACGACTGTCTCGTGTAACAAGAAGCGTGTCCCGAAGAACTGGATTCTTTAATCCTGGTAACTGGCTGGCGTGAAAAAAATGATTGATCTCTGATTGTTTATACGGGTTGTTCTGTTTGAAGCTTAACAGACCGCAGCAGGCCATACGGCCCGCATTGTGTGTGTGTGTGTGTGTGTGTGTGTGTGTGTGTGTGTGTGTGTGTGTGTGTGTGTGTGTGTGTGTGTGTGGTGCGTGCGTGCGTGCGTGGTGCGTGCGTGCGTGCGTGTGTGTGTGTGTGTGTGTGTGTGGGTGTGTGGGGAGAGAGAGAGAGACGAGAGAGAGAGAGAGAGAGAGAGAGAGAGAGAGAGAGAGAGAGAGAGAGAGAGAGAGAGAGAGAGGCAGACAGACATACAGACAGATACAGACAGACATAGAGACAGACAGAGACAGAGAGAAACGAGGGGTGGGGGGGGGGGGGGGGGGGCTGTGTTTTTCATGAAACGTTTTTAAATGAAGCATTACAGAAGCAGAAAAATCGTGATTGGCAGCACACACACACACACACACACACACACACACACACACACACACACACACACACACACACACACACACACACACACACACACACACACACACACACACACACACTCACACACACACACACACTCACAACACACACACGCACACACACACACACACACGCACACACATTCACACACACCTACACACACAACACACACACACACACCACACACACACTCAACACACACACACACACACACACACACACACACACACACACACACACACACACACACGCGCGCGCGCGCGCGCCGCGAACACACACGCATACACACACACACACACACACACACACACACACACCACACACACGCGCGCGCACACACACACACACACACACACACACACACACACACACACAACACACACACACACACACACACGCTCGCGCACGCGCACACGCACACTCACTCACACACACACGCACTGTTTTCAGAACCGATTTGAAAGTAGTGATCCCTGGAGCACTTCTGATGTGTGGTAGCAGAAAATAATTTTGGTAGCAGTGAGCTCCAGACAGACGGCCGAAATGAGAGAAGGCACGATCACCTTTCGTTTTGTATTCATGGAGTAGAAGTTTTAGGAGATGGGTGTCAGCACTGGAACGAAGAGTCGGAGAAGGAGAAGAGAGCTGAAGGCTATCAGAGAGATGAGCGGGAACAGAGGAGTTAATGGAACTGAAACAGAGGCAGACAATCTTGTACGAGATACGAGAATATACACACACGCATGCAGACACATGGAAATGCACAAGCGCACGCGCGCGCGCCCGCACACACACACACACGCACACACACACACACACACACACACGCACACACGCACACACACGCGCACACACACACACACCACCACGCACGCACGCACGCACGCACGCACGCACACACACATACCCACTACACACGCACATGTACCCACGGGCCCGCGCGCACACACACTCACTCACTCACTTTATTGAAGTGATGGGATGGGTGGTGGGGGTTGAGAGAGAGAGAAAGAGAGAGAGAGAGGGGGAAGGAGGGAGGGAGGGAGGGAAAGAGAGAGAGAGAAGGGGAGGTAGAGAGAGAGAGAGAGAGAGAGAGGGAGAGAGAGAGAGAGAGAGAGAGAGAGAGAGAGAGAGAGAGAGAGAGAGAGAGAGAGAGAGAGAGAGAGAGAGAGAGAGAGAGAGATGCTTTTGATGGAAAAACAGCATTAAATAGAATCTAGAGGTTGTCTTTGAAGCGGTCGCTGGTTTTGACAGGTTATTGTCTTTTTTTTCCTTTTTTTTTTTTTTTTAGCTCTTCTTGGTGAGTTTCCTCACAGCGGCAGAATGGGTGGACGCTCCTAAAGCAGATGCAGGGATGGGGGTGGGGTGGGCAGGTGGGATAAAACATAAGTATGCGTGCACTGGATTAGGTGTACAAGACAGCCTCGTATTCATAACAGTCCCACGTGGGCTATTTTCGTCTTGTACGTGTTGTCAGTAACCACTGATTCATTAGCTTTCGCTAGTTCGTGCCCAGTCAGGAATAGTAACAATTATAATCATTATAAGAAGTAAAAAATAAATAATAAACATGGTGCTTAACGTCCACAGAAACCATAGGGCGGGTTTATAAGAAGAAGAACAAAGATATTTAGATTCAATGGGAAAGAGGCTAACACGTCATGGAGCATATTGCCTCCCTTTGTTTGTTAGCACTGCGGAGTCACGTGCACTCCGAGATCGCGCAGGAAGTGACCTCGATCCTTGAAAACAAAAGACTGTAAAAAGAACGATGTGAAAATTGACACGATGACAAAGCGGTTTTTTTTTTCCAGATTGAAACGGGGGCGGGGGCGGGGGGGGGGGGGGGGGGGGGGGGGGGGGGGGGGGGGGGGGGGGGAGGGGGCGGAGGGGATTGTGTGCTTGGTGGGGGGCAGGAGGCGGACAGTCCAATGGATGTTGAGTGGTCACCATCTGACAGAATCCCCTCTTCCCTTTTTGGTTTGTTTGTTGTTTGCATTAAATGTTTGAGGTTCAGGCCTTTTGTTTGTTTGTTGTTTGCGTTCCCTGGTGCACTGTATGTCTGTGTAGGGTTCAGACCTTTGTTTGCTGTGTGTTTTCCTTGGTGCACTACATGTCTGTCAAGGTTCAGACCTTTGTTTGCTGTGTGTTTTCCTTGGTGCACTGTATGTCTGTCTACGGTTCAGACCTTTGCTGTTTGTGTTCCCTTGTGCACTACATGTCTGTCAAGGTTCAGGCCTTTGTTTGTTGTTTATTTTCCTTGGTGCACTACATGTCTGTCTAGGGTTCAGGCCTTTGTTTGTTGTTTGTTTTCCTTGGTGCACTACATGTCTGTCAAGGTTCAGGCCTTTGTTTGTTGTTTGTTTTCCTTGGTGCACTACATGTCTGTCAAGGTTCAGGCCTTTGTTTGTTGTTTGTTTTCCTTGGTGCACTAAATGTCGAGGGTTTGAGTATCTTCTTTGCTTGTGTTCCATGGTGCACTAAATGTGAGTTTGTTTCATTTGTAGGGTTCAAGTCTTTTGTTTGTTTGTTGTTTATGTGTCCTGGTGCGCTAGATGTCTAGGGTTCAATTCTGTTTTTCGTTTGTTTGATGTTTGTTATCCCTGGTGCTCTAACCGTCTAGATTTCAGGTCTTTTGTTTGTTAGTTGTTTTTGTTTCCTTGTGCACTAAATGTCTAGGTTCAAGTTTTTTGCTTGTTTGTTTGTTTGTTTGTTTGTTGTTTCTGTTCCCTGGTACACTAAATGTCTAGATTTCAGGTCTTTTGTTTGTTAGTTGTTTGTGTTTCCTTGTGCACTAAATGTCTAGGTTCAAGTCTTTTGCTTGTTTGTTTGCTTGTTGTTTGTGTTCCCTGGTACACTAAATGTCTAGATTTCAGGTCTTTTGTTTGTTAGTTGTTTGTTTTTCCTTGTGCACTAAATGTCTAGGTTCAAGTCTTTTGCTTGTTTGTTTGTTTGTTGTTTGTGTTCCCTGGTACACTAAATGTCTAGATTTCAGGTCTGTTGTTTGTTAGTTTTGTTTCATTGTCATTAAATGTCCAGATTTCCGGTCTTTTTGTTAGTTTTTTGTTTGCGTTTCCTGGTACATTAAATGTCGAGGTTTCAGGTACTTTGTTTGTTTGTTTGCTGTGTTCTATGACGTATCAAATGTCTAAGTTTCTGGTATTTAGCTTTTTTATTGTTTGTGTTCGTGGGAGCACTGAGTGTCGAGGGTTTGGATATTTGGCTTGCGTGTGTTCAATGGTGTACTGTATGTCGAGGTTTGAGTCTTGTATGTTTGTTGTGTTCCATGGTCCAAGGCTTTGGAACTTTTGTTTGTTTGCTGCTTGTGAGGTCCTCAGTGGTTCTCCACATCTTCCACATTGTGCTGCTCTTTGAGGTCCTCCGATGGCTTTGGGTCTTTATGCATAAAGGGGTATGCTGTAAGGCTTTTAACACAGATGTGTGTTTCAGAGGCTATATATGGTTCTGGTCCTGCTTACCTTTCTAAACTGCTGCATGTCTACACTCCATCTCGTACACTACGCTCTTCTTCTGACACCCGCATGCTGAAAATCCAACAATACATACGCAAGACTCGTGGCTTCCGCGCCTTCTCTTGCTGTGGACCCAACATTTGGAATTCTCTCCCACAAGACCTTAGACACTGCTCAACCCTGTCATCTTTTAAAGCCAAACTGAAAACCTTCCTCTTCTCTCAGTATTTCCATCGTAACTAATATCAGTACCCAGTTTCTGCTACAGTCAGTATGTGTGTGTGGGGTGTGGGGGGGGGGGGGGGGGGGTGTGTGTGTTGTGTGTGTGTGTGTGTGTGTGTGTAGTGCGTTGAATTTTTATTTTTTTAAATAATACTTTATGTAAATTGTTTTGGTAGAACTATGCTCTGCATGTGTATAGAATATCATATTTAGGTTAATATGTATCATGTGAGCGCTCAGGGCGTTGAAGAGCGCATGATAAATGTACACTATTATTATTATTATAAAATAAAAACACCCATATGCACACGCGAGCACGCGCAAGGGAGCAAGCGTATACACACACTTACATGCATATGCATACACACATACAGAAGCGCACGTGCACAAATAAACACGTCAGCGCTCGCGCGCGCGGACACACACGCACACACACACATACGCGCGCGCGCACGTGTACACGCGCGCGCACACACACACACACACACACACACACACACACACACACACACACACACACACACACACACACACACACACGCACACACGCACGCACACACTCACCCGCGCGCACTCACACGCACTCACGAAACACACGCACACACACACACACACACACACACACCACACACACACACACACACACACACACAACAACACACACACACACACACACACACACACACACACACACACACACACACACACACACACACACACACACATTCGCACACAGAGACAGGCACAGTAATTATGGTAATGTCAAATTGTACATACACTGCACCACGATAGGTAAACATCAAAACATCGTGGGCTTTCTCGGAGTGGTCGTAGTGTCGCCCTACGTCGCTCTCCACCGGCAAGCTGACCCAGCTGCATTGCACCCTGGGATACGCTCGGCGCCGAAATGTGGAAATGTGTCCTGAGACTGCGTAAAAATAGGGGAGAACAAAACATGCACCGGATTACAAATGAACGCTTTTTCCATTCAGACAAGACCAAGCACTTTGCAAATTTCGGTAGACTGCTTTAGTTTGACGGGATCTGATCTGATAGACGGAGAATCATTTTACGTGAAAACGATCCTAAATGTTCTCCAAGTTGTCTTTCGTGTAACTGTCAGGAGGGCCTCACTCACACGGCTAGAACTGTTTATCTCGTGTGTGTGTGTGTGTGTGTGTGTGTGTGTGTTGTGTGTGTGTGTGTGTGTGTGTTGGGGGGCGGGAGTTGTGTGTGTGTGGTTATTTGGTTGTATTTTGGTTTTGTGTGTGGGTGTGGGGGGGAGGGGGGGGGGCAGGATTATGCGGGAAATTTCGATGAAGTCCTTTCCTGCTTACTCATTTTTTCCTCTTTTTTGGGGGGGGGGCGGGGGGGGGGGGGGGGGGGGGGGGGGAGGGGGGGGGGTAGGGCCTTGGGGCGGATTCCTTGCATGCAAGGATTATGGGGAAGAACCTTGAAGCTTTCCCCGCCTACACATATTTTTTCTTCTTCTTCTCTCTTCTTCTTCTCTCTTCTCCCCCCCCCCCCCCCCCCCCCCCCCCCCCCCCCCCCCCCACCCCCCCACCTCCACTCATTCCTTTGGGACTGAGTCAGAGGTGAGAGTCGTGTTTGAAGCAATCAGATTCATTAGTTGTA
This sequence comes from Alviniconcha marisindica, assembly GCA_018857735.1. Lineage (NCBI taxonomy): Eukaryota > Metazoa > Mollusca > Gastropoda > Provannidae > Alviniconcha > Alviniconcha marisindica. Next base: position 407,756 of record JABMCL010000188.1, on the reverse strand, counting down.
TATAACCTGCCACCTACACGTCTGGCAACGCCAGAGCTCAGGAGCTGTGTGAAAGTCGAGGTGGCCGTCCTGGGCTCCCGTCCCTAATAAACCTACGGTTTCTGTGGACGTAAAGCAACACTTCAACCAGCCAAATCTGGCAACGTGACCGGGGTCCGTTGCAAGCTACTGCTGCACGTAACACTAATTAACCCTTTCACTGCCACGAGATCACTCAAAAGCGACCAATAATTGTGCGAAATTTGCAACCCTTAAGCCTTTTTTTGTCTTCTTTTTCGCACTGATATGTGAAAAGATTTTCATCAGCTAACACAGCAATGAAAGTAGATGTGTTATAGGACTGGAAAATATACTGACTGTACGCGCGTCCGTGCAACTTTTAGCCCGGACATTTTACAGGCTGGGGCAGTGGAGGGGCTAAGAATCAGTGCAAAAAATATGTTTGACCCAAGAGAAGACTCTGAAGCATGAATGACTGCTAACGTTCTAACACAAGATCCAAACACATAAAAGATTCAAAAGAACGCTTACTTATTATGACGTCGGCACACAATCTACAACTGTTGTCAATGCAGTTGTGTTTATGACATAGTCACACAATCTACAACTGTTGTCAATGCAGTTGTGTTTATGACATAGGCACACAATCAACAACTGTTGTCAATGCAATTGTGTTTATGACATAGGCACACAATCTACAACTGTTGTCAATGCAGTTGTGTTTATGACACAGGCACACAATCTGCAACTGTTGTCTATGCAACTGTGTGACTATGCCATACGAAATAAGCGTTCTTTTGAATGTTTTATGTGCGTGGACCAAGAGAAGACATTTATTCCGCTTTACCTCCCTGGGATCGAACCCGCGACCTTCCGGTATCGAATCCACGGCTCTATCGCTAGCCATGTTGGCACCCCTTCTTAAGGCTGTTCAGGTAATTATAGGCTAGATTGATTTGATCGGCGGTTGTTGACTGGGGTGGGGTGGGGGAAAGGGGTGGGGTGGGGGAAAGGGGTGGGGTGGGGGAAAGGGGTGGAGAAGACCTTTACCCGAGCTTTTCTCCTGCGTACGATGCACTGCACTACATCAAGTTCATGTTAAAAACATCGTCATTCATTTGTAATCATGGCGTTTTTTTTCCCCCCCTGTTGTAAACTACATGCACATAGACGCAGCATGTCGAGGAAAATGCATGAGTTGTTGTCACCTAATCTGCTCGTAAACCTGTCTTCACGACCGGTTCCTGGTTACAATATCAGTATGTCCATTTCTGCGGTAGTAATTAAGGAGAGAAGTAGGGAGAGACGGGCTAAGCAAAACTGGAAGAGAGAGAGAGAGAGAGAGAGAGAGAGGAGAGAGAGAGAAAGAGAGAGGAGAGAGAGAGAGAGAAAAAAAAGGGGGGGAGAGAAGAGAGAGGAGAGAGAGAGAGAGAGAGAGAGAGAGAGAGAGAGAGGGAGAGAGAAAAAGGAGAGAAAGAAAAGAAAAAGGGGGGGGGGGGGGCAGGAGAAGAGAGGGGAGGGGGGGGGGGGGGGGAGGCACAAAGACACGACTCCGAGACACATTATTCCCTCTCGCCCTCCCTCCTCCGCCCCTCCCACCCCTTCCACCCCAGCACCACCCCCACCCGGTATCCGCCCGCCGCCAGCCACATCACCCTGAACCAACTCCCACCTTCACCCACCCGCCCATCCACCCATTGCCAGTTTATTGCAGCAAGAACAGGAAATCGTTTACGCTTTGTTGGCGAAGCAGCCGTGTCACACTCTACAAGAGTGTCCTTTCCCTGCTCCACTGTGCGGCCAGACATGGCCAGAGGGCAGGACACTGCAGAAGCTGTGGGAAACCACTGAAGACATTAGTGGGGAGCTCACTGCAGAAGAAGTTGTGGGGAACCACTGAGGACCTAAAAGGGCAGCAAATTGCAGAAGTTGTGGGGAACCACTGAGGACCACAAAGGGCAGCAAATTGCAGAAGTTGTGGGGAACCACAGAGGGCAGGATACTGCAGAGGAAGCTGTAAGGAACCACTGAGGACTCCAGAGAGCAGCACAATGTGGAAGATGTGGAGAACCACTGAGGACCTCAAAGAGCAGCACAATGTGGAAGATGTCATGAACCACTGAAGACCTCAAACAGCAGCACAATGTGGAAGATGTGGAGAACCACTGAGGACACCAGAGAGCAGCACAATGTGGAAGATGTGGAGAACCACTGAAGACCTCAGAGGGCAGCACAATGTGGAAGATGTGGAGAACCACTGAGGACCTCAGAGGGCAGCACAATGTGGAAGATGTGGAGAACCACTGAGGACCTCAGAGGGCAGCACAATGTGGAGGATGTCATGAACCACGGAGGACCTCAGAGAGCAGCGCAATGTGGAAGGAGATGTGGGGAACCACTGAGGACCTCAGAGAGCAGCACAATGTGGAAGGAGATGTGGGGAACCACTGAGTACTTCAGAGGGCAGCACAGTGCAAAAGAAGTTGTGGAGAACCACTGAGGACCTCAAAGGGCAGCAAACTGCAGAAGTTGTGGGGAACCACTGATGACATTAGAGGGCAGCGCATTGCAAAAAATGTTGTGGAGAACCTCTGAACACTTCAGAGGACAGCACACTGCAGAACAAACTGTCGGGAACCACTGAGGACATGCGGCGGGGGGGGGGGGGCGGGGGGGGGGGGGGGACACACTTTAGAAGAAGCTGTAAGGAACCCCTGTGGACTTCAGACGGCAGCACACTGCACAGGAGACGAGGAACCACTGAGGACCTCAGAGGGACGTTCCTGTTCAGGCACAACCATCGAACGCTGAAGAAGAGGAAGTCTCTGTATGGAAACCAAAATTACAGATGCCTAGGAGGGAAACTGCATGAGAAAACAAAAACCATAACACACAAACAATCAAATAGACACAGGTGTAACAAAATACAGATTATATGATCATTTTGAAAGTCAAGGACGGCGACAAAACAAGCATATACTTTCTCACTTGAAACATCGCTTGAGCCAAATCGACAGAACAAGCATACACTTTCTCACTTGAAACATCGCTTGAGTCAAATCGATTTTTTAATGGTAAATCACTAACGGGAAGAAGAAGAAGAAAAAATCGATAATAGCAAAATCCATACGGTCGTCATTCATGCTCTCCAAGGACGTGACTGCTCTGCACTGCCATACGGTGCGGGAATGTGGACAGCGCTAGTGGCACGTGCAACCTGTCTGGGGGAGCCAACTGTCCATAACTCACTCACGTTGTGGCCGCTGACACTGCAGATGAGAAGGACAAGTCCGCTATGTAAAAGGCGCTCCATGCAGACACACTACTGGGGAGTGGCTGTGTTTTATTTATTCATCTACTTATTATTAGCTGATTTATAATAGTAATGATAATCAATCAATCAATCAATCAGTCAATGGCCCTGTATTTCACTCTTTTGGCAACGGGTCGTCAAAGTGATATATCAACGCATTTTTTATATTTCTCCAAGTCATAACCTTTTAAATACATCCAAATCACAAGCTCTTAGATGAAAGAGGTTTGGGTTCATTTTGCACTACCATGTCCCCCCTTAAATGAAACATGAAGTGGTTACTGTAATAGGCTGTGACTGTGCGATTAATTGCATGAGTATTGTGTGGTTTGTGGGTGGTATTATTATAGTATAATTATGCATCGTTAACCTGTTAATGTTATTGTGAACGTGACTGTGTATGATTATGAATGCTCTCAACGCGGATGTATATTTTACTTGGCGGTAAAGATATATTGATTGATTGAGTGAGTGATTATTTATCAGGTGATTTATAATAGTAATGATAATAGCACTACTACTACTACTACTACTAAAAATAATAGTGGTCATTTCTACAGCGCCGTATCTCACTGTCAAGATCAACAAAAATGTATACACAGAACCTCAAACATAATATAGAAACACAATATTGTATTCCTCGCACATTTAAAAATTTCATTACAACACATTTTTAATTAACAAAATTAATAAAAACCCCACATTCCACACACTAACAAAACACACGCAAACAGTTGCAACACACCCCGCACACACAAACACACCCCCCCCCCCCCCCCCCCCCCCCCCCTTCTTCACACAACAACAACAAATTTTTTTAAAACAGAACACACACAACACACACACAAACACAAAAAAACCTCCCCCCTCTCTCTCCCCCTCTTCTTCACACACACACACACACACACACACAAAATTATTTTTTTTACTGGGGTCCACACATTGCCCCCAACCAAACACACACACACACAAAAGGGCCAACACACACACACACACACACCAAACACACAAAACCCCACCCCCCCCCCCCTTTCCCCTCCTCCTCTCCTCCTTTTTCTTCTTCACCCCCCCCAGACACACAACGCAAAAACAAAAACCAATCCTATTCCTCTCCCTCCCTTTCTTCACACCACACACACACACACAACCACACACAAACACACAGATACCAAAGGGTTTTGACAAAAAGCAAACAGACAGACGGTTTAGGACTATTCTTTTACCAATGGCAACAACTACGTCACACCAACTGTCGCCTGGAGGAGAGGTAAATAAGGACACCCTCAGGCCACCACGGGAGATCAACATATAAGTCCAGTCCACGGTAGATATTTGGCCGTCATCGTCTTGTTTACCACGTACGCCACGATCGAAGAACCTGAACCTGATAAGGTCATTATCATTAGTTTTAATTAATACCCTTGACATCCCTGCAGGGCTTTGCTTCGGTCTCCAGCCGCCCGACAACAACGATGGCAACTGCAACGGCAGGGACAGCAGCAGCAACAATAGTATTTATATTTTTAATAACAGCATTCACCAGCCTCATCCTAAAAAGATCCAAACACGTAAAAGCTTCTAGTCCACGGTATCTAATTGTTTTATAACGCTAGCAGTCATTCCTGTTTCCGATTTTTATCCTCACAGGGGTCATAGGCATTATACAACAGAAAGCATGTCGATATAATTACAACGATACATAATTGTGCGCGCACCCGGAAAAAAAAAAAACACACACACACACACACACACACACACACACACACAACCCCACACACACACACACACAAACGAAAAAAAAAAGCCCTGCCCTTTCATTTTATTTTTTATTTTTATTATTATATATTGGGGCCCATGTATGTGTGTGTGTGGGGGCATTTTTTTGGGGGGTGTGTGTGTGTGTGTGTGTGTGTGTGTGTTGGGGTTTTTGTGTGTGTGTGTGTGGTTGGGTTTTGTGTGGTAGGGGCGTGTGTGTGTGTGTGTGGGTTGTGTGTGTGGGGGGAGAGAGAGAGAGAGAGAGAGAGAGAGAGAGAGAGAGAGAGAGAGAGAGAGAGAGAGAGAGAGAGAGAGAGAGAGAGAGAGAGAGACGGGCACAGTGCTTTCTTTTGAATGGCGACAAATGTTACACTTTTCGCGGAAAGAACCCTGGTCTGCTGTTACGGCCCTGCTGGATGTAATATCTGTGTGGGACAGTAGGTCTGCTGTTACGGCCTTGCTGGATGCAATATCTGTGTGGGACAGTAGGTCTGCTGTTACGGCCTTGCTGGATGCAATATCTTTGTGGGACAGTAGGTCTGCTGTTACGGCCCTGCTGGATGTAATATCTGTGTGGGACAGTAGGTCTGGTGTTACGGCCTTGCTGGATGCAATATCTGTGTGGGACAGTAGTTTTTTTGCTGGACGTAATATCTGTGTGGGACAGTAGGTCTGTTGTTTGGGGTTTTTTGGGGGGGGCCTTTTTCTGGACGTAATATCTGTGTGGGACAGTAGGTCTGTTGTTAGGGCCTTGCTGGACGTAATATCTGTGTGGGACAGTAGGTCTGTTGTTGGGCCTTGCTGGACGTAATATCTGTGTGGGACAGTAGGTCTGTTGTTAGGGCCTTGCTGGACGTAATATCTGCGTGGGACAGTAGGCTTGTACATTTGGGCGAGGTCTTTTTCTTTTCCATCAGCCGAGATGACAGTTCTTGAGGAAGGCGGAAAATCTCTTTGTTAACTTCCTGGCCATGAAGGAGATGGATATTTTTCTGGATTCCGGCTGCTTTGGGCGGCACGCTGGGATCGTAAATGCACACGCGTGTGATTTTCTTTTGCTTTCGAGACACTTTCCTTGTAAAACCTGGTGAATAAAGAATCTGATCTTCTTTGTTTTTCATTTTTTCTTTTCTTCAGCTGATGCAGACGTTTTGCTTTTCTTTCTTTCCCCCCCCTTTTTCCTTTGTCTTTTTACTTCCTCAAAGATCGGATGTCTTCCGCATTTTTCCAGTCTCCGGTCTAGGTATCACCTCACTGCGATCATACGCATCTGGTCCATTCCTTACCCAAAACCCGGGAAACACGCTTGGCATGGAAACGATTTGGGGATGGGAAAAAGCCTGTGAAATTTTGGGGATGGGCCCCCCCCCCCCCACCATTCGCCCCCCCCCCCCCTCACCCCCACCCCCCCCCCCCCCCCCCGACCCCCCACCCCCCACCCCCCCCCAACAGCAGAGGCTTGCGCACGGTGCCCCTCATAAAAAACCCCAAAGTGAACACAAAATGAAAATCTGAAACAAAAATTAAAAAATTCCTTTGAAGGGGGTTTTTTTGTGTTTGGGTGTGTGTTAGTGAATGAAAAATCAGATGCGGAGGGAAAAGATAACGATCGGGAAAGGGTTTTGCCCGGTATCTCATTTTAAAAGAAAAATAAAGGGGTTTTTTTTTTTTTGTTCCCCAGTTTCGACAAACAAAGACGGGGCCCTTGTTTAGCCTTTGATGCAACTTCCCCGGGTAGCGTCAGCCGTAGCACTTACAATTTGCCTTTGATTTTTTTTCTCCCCCCCCCCCCCCCCCCCCCCCCCCCCCCCCCCCCCCTCCCTCTCTCGCTCTCTCTTTCTCCTGAGGCACTGATTCAACTACCAACACACTTGAATTGTGAGAAATTTGTCACATTTTCTCATCGGTTTGTTCTGTTTTTGCTTGTTTGGTGTGTGTGTGTGGTGTGTGTGTGTGTGTGTGTGTGTTGTGTGGTGTGTGTGTGTGGGGTGTGTGTGTGGTGTGTGTGTTGTGTGTTTTGTGTGTGTGTGTGTGTGTGTGTGTGTTGTGTGTTGTGTGTGTGTGTGTGTGTTGTTGTGTGTCTGTGTGTTTTTGGGTGATTGTGGGTGTGTGGGGTGTGTTGTGGTGTGTGTGATTTGTGGTGTGTGTGTGTGGGGTGTGTGTGTGGGGTGTGTGTGTGTGGTTGTGGTGTGTGTGTGGGGTGTGGTGTGGTGTGTGTGTGTGTGGTGTGTTGTGTGTGGTGTGTGTGTGTGTTTGTGTGGTGTGTTTGTGTGTGTGGTGGTGTTTTGTGGTTTGTTTGTGTGTGTGTGTGTGTTTTGTGTTGGTGTGTGTGTGTTGGTGTGTTGTGTGTGTGTGTGTGTGTGGTGTGTTGTGTGTGTGTGTTGTTTGTGTGTGTTTTGGTGTGGTGGGGGTGTGTGTGTGTGTGTGTGTGTTGTGTGTGTGTGGTGTTGGGGTGTGTGGGGTTGTGTGTGTGGGGTGTGGTGTTGTGTGTGTGTGTGGGGGTGGTTGTTTTGTGTTGTGGTTGTGTTGTGTGTGTTGTGTGGTGTGTGGTGTGTGTGTGTGTGTGTGATTGTGATTGTGTTGTGTGTGTGGTGTGTGTGTGGTGTGTTTGTGTGTGTTGTGTGTGTGTGTGTTGTGTGTTTTGTGTGTGTTGTGTGGGGGTGTGTTTTGGTGTGTGTGTGTGTGGTGTGTGTTGTGGTTGGGTGGTGTGTGTGTGTGTGTGTGGTGTGTTTTGTGTGTGTTGGGGGGTTGTTGGTGTTTTGTGTGTGTTGTGGTGTGTGTGGTTGTTGTGGTGGTGTGTGGGGTGTGTGTGTGTGTGTGTGTGTGTGTGGTGTGGGGTGTGTGTTTGTGTGTGTTGGTGTGTGTGGTGTTTTGTGTGTTGTGTGTGGTGTGTGTGTTTTGGGGGTGTGGTGGTGTGTGTGTGTGTGTGTGTGTGTGTGGTGTTGTTGTGTGTGTGTGTGTGTGTGTGTGTGGTGTGTGGTGTGTGTGTGTTGTGTGTGGTGTGTGATGTGTGGGTGGTGGTGTGTGTGTGGTGTGTGTGTGTGTGTGTGTGTGTGGGGGTTTGTGTGTGTGTGTGTGTGTGTGTGGGTGTGTGTGTGGGGGTGTGTTTTGGGGTGTGGGTGTGTGGTGTGTGTGTGTGTGTGGGGTGGTGTGTGTTGTGTGTGGGTGTGTGTGTGTGGTGTGTGTGTGTGGTGTGGGGGTGGGGTGTGGGTGTGTGTGGGGTGTGTGTGTGTGTGTGTGTGTGTGTTTGGTGTGTGTGGTGGGGGGTTTGTGTGTGTGTGTGTGTGGTGTGTGTGTGTGTGTGTGTGTTTGTTGTGTGGTGTGTGTGTGGGTTGTGTGTGTGTGTGTGGTGTGTGTGGGGTGTGTGTGTGTGTGTGGTGTGGGGTGTGGTGTGGGGTGTGTGTGTGTGGTGTGTGTGGGTTGTGTGGTGGGATTGGGTGTGTGTATGGTGGTGTTGATTGGTGTGTGTGTGTGTGTGTGTGTGTGTGTGGTGTGTGTGTGTGTGTGTGTGTGTGTGGTGGTGGTGGTGTGGGTGTGTGTGTGGGGGGTGTTGGTTGTGTGTGTGTTTGTGTGTGTGGTGTGTGTGTGTGTGAGTGTGTGTGTGTGTGTGGGGTGTGTGTGTGTGTGTGGTGGTGGTGTGTGTGTGTGTGTGAGTGATTTGTTTTGTGGGGTGAGGATTGTGTGTATGTGTGTGTGATTGGGGTTGTGTGTGGGTGTGTGTGGGGTGGTGTGGGGTGTGTGGTGTGTGTGGTGTGTGTGATTGTGGGGGTGGGGGTGATAGTGGGGGTGTGTGTGTGGTGTGGGTGTGTGTGGTGTGTGTGTGTGTGGTGTGGTGTGGGTGTGTTTTGTGTGTGTTATGTGTGTGTGTGATGTGTGTGTGGTGGGTGTGGGGGGTGGTGTGGGGTGTGTGGTGTGTGTTGTGTGTGTGTGTGTGTGGTGTTCAACTTGGGCCACTGCGTTGACGTTTTGACGCTGATGGAGTCTTGTCGGTCTGGAGGTGCAGCGGGATGTGCCTGCGTTGTGCTGTCGTCACCACGGCTTCACTTTCACCACGTCACCACACAGTGAAAGAGAGACAGTATTCTCCGCAACAGTTCCACAGACCCACGTCTCTCCAGGGAATCATGTTACGGTTTCCACATCCTGCTTCACCCCACACCCAGTGGAGTACCGCGGACGCAGAAGTTAAGGTTCCCTGAGTTGGGGACCCAGAGCTGACACATGGTCAGCTCTAGCATGGGACCACACTCCGATCATCCAGTTCCGGCACCTTCCTCCAGACTCTGCCAGATTTAGTTACGCCACTGAAGGGGCACTCTTTATCTCCGCGCAGCTGTCCACCGACGCGGTCAGCGCCCTCCGAGAGGTTCGGGTACTAATATGACCGCGGAAGCATCCTAGCGGCCAAGCACGCACGTAATCGTGAGATGCATCCACCCCGGGTACAAAAACGAGTTCCGTCTCGATTCAAACGAGTGTGGTTTTATTTGCGCTCGTGTAAACTTTGTTGGCGGCTATAAATGACACGCCCTGTTTTATTTGAGTTGTTTTTAACAAAATTACTACTGTTTGAGCACCAACGAAAAACTGCTCGTTAGCTGACAGTTTACAGGAACCTACGGCGTAACTAAATACGGCAGTGGTTGAAGGAAGGATTTCGTAAACCATTGCTTGAAGTTTGGAAGCAACCTAGCGCCCAAGCACGCACATGAGTTTGGCATGGGACAAGTACTCTTATCATCCCCCCGAGTTGCATGGTACAAGTGGTGGCAAAACTCTTATCATCCACCCCGAGTTTGGCATGGGACACGTGGTCGCAAAACTGTTATTATCCACCCCGAGTTTGACATGGGACAAGTGGTTGCAAAACTCTTATCATCCACTCGGAGTTTGGCATGGGACTAGTGGTGGGTAAAACTCTTATCATCCACCCTGAGTGTGGCATGGTACAAATGGTGGCAAACTCTTATCATCCATCCCGAGTGTGGCATGGGACTAGTGGTGGGTAAAACTCTTATCATCCACCCCGAGTGCGGCATGGGACTAGGGTGGTAAAACTCTTATCATCCACCCCGAGTGTGGCATGGGACTAGTGGTGGTAAAACTCTTATCATCCACCCCGGTGGGCATGGGACTAGTGGTGGTAAAACTCTTATCATCCACCCCGAGTGTGGCATGGGACTAGTGG
>JABMCL010000188.1:382500-385000 GCA_018857735.1 Alviniconcha marisindica | reverse complement strand
GCGGAGTGTACACTCTACACACTCTTCCGAGACAATTTTTAATTGTATCCCTTTGTGTCCCATCCCTTGATGTCATTAAGTCTTTATAATTCTAATTAAGTGAGTGAAGCTGTACAAATCTTGACTTCCTTTTTGTGACATTGGGATGTCAAAGGCAGACATCCGAATTTAATTTTTACATATTAACAAAACATTATTGTATTATTGCAATAGTAATAAAATTTTGATCAGTTTATCAAACATTAGATTACACTCTTTGGTATGAATCAGGTTCTTGTGTAAGCAATAAAGCAAAATGTATCTCTGCATTCCCCTGTTCTTTCTCCTCTTTTGCCAACCTGCAGGGGACAAGGAAGTATTAACCCTTTACTGCCCTGATGTCACTTAAAAACGGCCATTTAAAGCGACAAAGTCTGAAACCCTGACGCCTTTTTGTCTTCTTGTTCGCACCGGTATGTGAAAGGATTTTCAACAAAACGCATAACATTGAAAGTAGCTGTGTTACAGGACCCGAAAATACTGCTCGCAGGCGCGTCCAGGCATCTTTCAGTCCGGAAATTGTACAGGCTACGGCAGTGAAGGGGTTAAAATATAAAACAGTAAAACAATAACAACCGTGAACAGCTGCAGCACTCAGAGTCAGCGTCAACAGAAAAGGTGCGGAACCCAATTTACAATGGTGGCACTGACGACAGATCTAACAGTGTCTGTCAGTCACAAACTCCAAGCTCTGGTTTGTCTAAATCCTTCCCCCAAACGCCAACTGTCCGCTAAACTGACAGTTTTTCGATGGCGGCAGGTTTGTAACAGACAACTCAAATTACGCGATGGAAATGGGGCTTAATGTCCTCAGCTGTCGGGCTAACATATCAGGCACATCACTCAAATTATACCAGGCGTTTCTTTTATAGCCGCCCTCCATGATTACGCCAGCACAAATAAAGTCAGATTTGTGTGAATGAACCTAGGACACGCCTCAAGTTTAGGCCTACGTGCGTGCTTCAACGCAATGTTGCTTCCCCAGCCTCACTGGCATCAAGACCACTCGGGGGGCGCTGACAGGGTCGGTGGACAGATGCGCGGAGATAAAGAGTGCCCTGCTGTCAGTGGCGTAACCAGTTCTAGCAGAGTCTGGCGGAAGGGTGCCGAAAAGCGATACTTGGAGTGTGACCGAGTTCTATTCGCTCACCTACATAGGTTCATGAGTCCGCGGGAGGGTGCAGTAGTACTCTATTGCATAAATTGTGTTTCCATTCCCTGCGTATGTGGCTTCCAATGAAGTGACACTGTACACTGGTTGTATGGAGTCCACAAAACGTGCGCCAAGACGGCAGCAGTTTCACATGGCACCAGCCATGTAACCACTAAACAGCATTATAGCAAACAGCATTTCAGTGAATATTGAAAAGGCGTTGTAAAAGGTTATAGTCACTCATTCCGAATGACATGCGACAAGAGCGTAGTGATCGTGGGTCTTCTCCAGAGCAGAGAATGTACCTCTGGTGGAGTTCATGTGCCTTGTATTTACTCGCAAGCCAGGTGAGAGGTGCCGTTGTTGTATTTGTGTGATGTCTTAATAGCGCTAATTAACACCCTTGAGAACACAGAATGGCGCTCTTCAGAGGGTGTACCTCTGGTGGAGTTCATGTGCCTTGTATTTACTCGCAAGCCAGGTGAGAGGTGCCGTTGTTGTGTTTGGATGATGTCTCGATGACATCCATTAACTCCATTGATTAACTCCATTGATTTTTAATTCTGCACAGTTCACAGCCACACAGACAACTGAAAATATGTCAGGCCCCGTTTCTCTCATAACCACTCACGATGCTTATGCCAGCACAAAATTGATAATTAAAATCGCTGGAATCGAGACGGTTACACGTCATTGTCATGCCGACATTCTCTCAAACACTGGACAGAAAAACAACATAGCTCAACCAAAACCAAATAAGTTGTGACTTTGCTCTCCGTCACATTTTTCATCGTTTAACTTGTTTAAGTGTCGTTTTGTATAGCTTGATAAATGAGATTACCCCGAAAATTCGCATGTTGTGTTTTTTCCTAATAAATGGTAGGTAGGTAGGTAGTGTTGCTTAATGTCCTCTGATGTCGGTTGACATATTAGGGACAAGCTGAGACCAATGCCGAAGCAAGGTTCAGTATAGCTTTACGTCCACAGAAACCAGAAGGCTCGTTAGGACGGACAGCCCAGGACGGCCACCTCGACTCTCACACAGCTCCTGAACTATGATTAATAAATGGCGTTCTTTTGAACCTTTTATGTGTTTGGATCGAGACGGAACTAATTTCTTACCCGCGGCGGATGCTTCCAATGCAGGCTTCGACGCGAGGCCGCTTCCAGTCTCAGAACTCAAACTTTTCGTGCATATTACAGACGGCGCTGACACCGTGCGAGAGTTGGGTGGACAGATGCGCGGAGATAAAAATTAAGTGCGCCTTCCGTGGCGTAACCAGTTACGGCAGAGTTTGGCGGAAGGGT
>JABMCL010000188.1:370000-372500 GCA_018857735.1 Alviniconcha marisindica | reverse complement strand
AGTCGCCGCCGTTTTAGATACCAGTACCGGTTTATATCACGTTTTTGCACGAACATGGTTTTCCTCCCCGTGCCCCCCCCCCCTCCCCCCCCTTCTCGCCACCCCATCCCTAGGTAAATAGTCTGTACGATCTCTGTGGGCGTAAGCCGACATTTGAAATAGATTGAACTTCCCAGGCGTTAAACGATGGTCTCGCATATCTGCAGCAGCTGCTCTGTGTGTGTGAGGGTGGGAGTCGTGGGGGGTGGGGGGGCCGTGTGTGTGTGTGTGTGTGTGTGTGTGTTTCTCTGTCTCTGTCTCTCTGGCTCTGTCTCTGTCTCCGTCTCTCTGTCTGTCTGTCTGTCTCTGTCTCTGTCTCCCTCTCTCTCTCTCTCTCTCTCTCTCTCTCTCTCCTCTCTCTCTGTATGTGTGTCTGTGTATGTGTGTGTGTGTGTGTGTGTGTGTGTGTGTGTGTGTGTGTGTGTCTGTCTGTCTGTCTGTCTGTCTGAATATCTGTCTGCCTGTCTGTCTGCCTGTCTGTCTGTCTGTGTCTGTGTCCGTGTTTTACTTTGTGGACATATTGCGCGCGCTCAGTGGTGCTGCTAAGGCTTTGTGTTTCACCTTTCAGCCAAGCTGAAGTGGTTTTTGCTCGCGGTCAATGAAGCAGAGTATGCCATTACGAAACACATTATTCTGATTATGACCCCTTTGAGGGACAAACCCAGGGTCACCTTCCCTGGCCAGCACTACACGCAGCCACAAGAGCTACTCGGTCCACTCGAGCCAGAAGGCGTCCTGGTCCAGTGTTTGCTTGTCGCAATGTAAGGAGACTGTCAGGGTGTTTTGAAAACCGCCCTCGTGTCAGGGGAACACGTCACTTTGCGTTAGTTGTTGACAGGGGTGAACTGTTTACATCACGGTAATACGTACGGTCGACCCCGAAGGCCACAAAGGCGAAACACAACATTCATCTTTATCCCAAGAAAAACCTGATTCACGATAAGTATGACACGAGTGATTTTACGTCCTGAGAAGAGGATTTGGAAAAGAATGAAGTAGAATGAAACGGTCAGGTAGAAATTAGACAGATATTCATGGCAGTAGGCAAAGCGGGAAAAACTATTTCTGACCTACTATAGGCTTTAAAGAGAGGAAGGTTCCATTGCTCTGGGTCCTTTTAGACAGAGGACCTTAATTTCAGCTGAGTACCGTTTGGTAAATTCCATTTCCCTAACTACAGTTTCGATAGTTTCAGTTGTGCTAATCCCATTTTCGTCAACCAGTTTAACAGGAAAATGGCGTTCTCAAGTTGTTAACTATCACACACTGCCCGTGGTGATATCTCTCTCTCTCTCTCTCTCTCTCTCTCTCTCTCTCTCTCTCTCTCTCTCTCTCTCTCTCTCTCTTCCCACACCCACACATACACACACATACACACACACGCAACACACACACACACACACACACGCACACATGCACGCATGAACGCACGGATGCACGCAAGCACAGGCAGCAAATATGCGCACGGATTGTTTGTGGATTTTCTGGATCTTGCTGTGCCAAATCAGGAAGTAATACGTATGTCTTTTGTTTTTCAATGAATCGTTTGTTATCGTTTCTGGCTCCAAATTTGTGCTTAGTTAAGAATCGTTGTACTGATTGTTTATATCCAATGAATCATTTTTGTTGTGTTGTTGTGTTTGCTTTGTGTGTTGTGTAGATGTTGCGTGTGTGTAGTGTGTGCTGGCGTGCATGTTGTGTTGGTTGTGTGGTTGGTGTTGATTGTATCGTGTTGTGTGTGTGTGTTGTGTGTGGTGTGTGTGTGTGTTGTGGTGTGTGTGTGTGTGTGTGTGTGTGTGTGTGTGTGTGTGTGTGTGTGTGTGTGTGTGTGTGTGTGTGTGTGTGTGTGTTGTGTGTGTGTGTGTGTGTGTGTGGTGTGTGTGTGTGTGTGTGTGTGTGTGTGTGTGTGTGTGTGTGTTGTGTGTGTGTGTGTGTGTGTGTGTGTGTGTGTGTGTGTGTGTGTGTGTGTGTGTGTGTGTTTGGTGTGTGTGTGTGTGTGTGTGTGTGTGTGTGTGTGTGTGTGTGTGTGTTGTGTGTGGTGTGTGTGTGTGTGTGTGTGTGTGTGTGTGTGTGTGTGTGTGTGTGTGTGTGTGGTGTGTGTGTGTGTGCTGTTTTGGTGCGTGTGTGTTGTGTGGTGTGTGTCGTATGTATGTGGGTGGGTAGGTAGTCGGGGTGGGGGTGAGGAGGTTAGTGTGTTTAGGTCATGAGTGTGACATAGCGGGCATTCTGGCGAAAGCTGAATGGTGCGCGTGTGTGTGTACCGTTTATTTCTGAATCATTAGCACCCCACTGCAGGCACTGAAAACAATACAGCAGCAATATGTGCTGTTCAATCCAGCCCTGAAGGAAGATACTACAGTAGCCACAAGACCTGTTCGCTCTAGTTCTGCCTGAAAAATCTACAGCAGCAAGCCATCTGTTCTCTCCATTTTCTGCCTGAAAAATCTACAGCAGCCACTCC
>JABMCL010000188.1:357500-365000 GCA_018857735.1 Alviniconcha marisindica | reverse complement strand
GGGGAGGAGAGATAGAGGGGGGAGGAGAGATAGAGGGGGGGAGGAGAGATAGAGGGGGGGAGGAGAGATAGAGGAGGGGGAGGAGAGATAGAGGGGGGGAGGAGAGATAGAGGGGGGAGGAGAGATAGAGGGGGGGAGGAGAGATAGAGGGGGGGAGGAGAGATAGAAGGGGGGAGGAGAGATAGAGGGGGGGAGGAGAGATAGAGGGGGGAGGAGAGATAGAGGGGGGGAGGAGAGATAGAGAGGGGGGAGGAGAGATAGAGGGGGGGAGGAGAGATAGAGGGGGGGAGGAGAGATAGAGGGGGGGAGGAGAGATAGAGGGGGGGAGGAGAATAGAGCGGAGGAGCAGATAGATACCAAGGGGGAGAGAGCCTAGAGGAGAGGGAGCAGAACAACAGCGACAAAGTAATACCTCATAAAGCAACAACAACAACAAAGCAGCGAAATCGACAACAACAACAAAACAAATGAACAAAAGAAAATAACGGCAACGTCGCGCCCTGCTCCAGACGCCCACAGAACTTGACACAAGTCCTAATGTACGGCTAACCTTGTCTCGTTTATCTACTTCCTAAACTGACTTGCACACCAGTTCAACCCTATTCCCGCGCCTATGGCTACCTCAGACGGGGGAAGGGAAGGGGTCGGGAGGGGAGAGAGAGTTCTAACTAGTGTTGGAACAGAAAACAAAAAAGTACCAATGACGTCAGGCCTCAAAGCTGGGAATGGTATAATGGTGCAGGCTCGGCCAACCAGACTGATGAGATTGCCTAATTTCTCGCCTGCGGGTCTTTGTGACGGGGACTACGAATGGTATTGTTCGCGAAGTTCCACAGTGCTAAACTGAAAACATTCGACTCTCGGGCTTGTAATTGTATTCGGTCCAGTCTTTTTTTCGTGGGCGCACTTACAGGGCACCGACATCGTACAAATCAAGGGAGAGACATGATGGAGAGAGGAGGGAGAGAGGAAGAAGAGAGGTGGGGGGTGGAGGGTGGGGGAGGGGGGGAGAGAGGGAGGGGGGACGGTGACAAATGACACAGGGGACAGAGACAGTGAGACGTACAGGGAACTCGAACATTTTAATACTCACGGATCGTAGGATTAGATCGGTATGGTGTACCTGATATTCGGACCTAAATTGTTTTGCAAGCATAGATGCGTAAGAGAGAGAGAGAGACAGAGACAGAGACAGAAAGAGACAAACAGACAGACAGATATAAAGAGACAGACAGACAGACAGATAGACAGAGACAGAGACAGACAGAGACAGACAGACAGAGACACAGAGGAGAGAGAGATAGAGGGGGGGGGGGGAGAGTCTGGCTGGCTGACACGTTGTGTGACCGACTGAATGCGTCGAACAAGGAAGAAGATTCATTGAGAGCAAGAGAAACGGGCACACAGACAGAAAGACAGACATGGACAAACGATGGTGATGATTGAGGTGAGTTAATGCCGAAAACCTTCCTGGAACAGTACGAGATGTTAGTTAGTAGTTAGTTAGTTAGTTAGTTAGTTAGTTAGTTAGTTAGTTAGTTAGTTAGTTAGTTAGTTAGTTGGTTGGTTGGTTGGTTGGTTGGTTGGTTGGTTGGTTGGTTGGTTGGTTGGTTGGTTATTTAGTTAGTTAGTTAGTTAGATAGTTAGTTGGATGGTTGGTTGGTTAGGTAGGTAGGTAGGTTTTGAATTGTAACATCCCGTCAGCAGGACTTAACAACCAGACATTCATCATTCTTTTACACCAGTTCAAAACTAAGTCACTAAATCACAAGTTGGTCTAACTCACTGTTACAGCGTTAAAAGTCAACCATGCATCCATCTATGGTTTAAGCAAAGTTTATTTACATTCATGAAAATATAAACAATTAAAATCATTGTATGAGCATTAAACAAGCTAAGCTTATAGTAAATGTTCACAAGCATAATTTACTAAATTCATTTTGCAACAACGGGTATGTTTATATTAAACAACATGAAAACAGCAGTCAGCATCCATCTATCAATGCACAAATAACACATAACTTGATCTATATTCCACAGACACTCACCAAGGGAACCCTTTTAACTCACTTGTGACTATGAGCTTGGTGACCGATTTTATTGGTGACTAAAACTAGTTCTGGTCAACACAAAAAATGTGCAACAGGCAGACGGACAAAGGATGATAAATAAAAATTGTCTGCTTCTCCAGCTTCGGTTACTGGTGTTGGAATGTCTAAAGTATGTTCAAGAAGTCTCAAGTATCTACTTGCCCTTTTTCTTCTTTTTTTCCTTTTCTTTTTTGCTAGCGGCTAATCGTTTTTAATATGGTAAAATGACTCTTTTGTTCGCTGAATTCACTCAAAGAGATCCAGACACATTTGCATTTTATTGGTCCTGATGACCAAACTAGCGCAGTTAAAAAGTAGGGAGATGACTTGGAAAAAATGAAGATGTCTGTTATGGACCGGGAAGGCAGAAAGTAGGACAAGGAAGAAACTGCTGGTAGTGGGCCAAGCATGCGTCCGGGCTCTAATTCTGACCTACTGCAGGGTTTGAAGAGACAGCAGTGTGAGCTCTGGGTTCTCAACAGAGGTGACCTTAATTTCTGCGACCGCAGAGCCACGCTGGGGGTGGGGTGGGGTGGGGGGGGGGGGGGGTCATGCAATAAATAATGATAATAATAATAATTATAATAATAATAATAACAACAACAACAATGGGTACTTAGACACACACCCAACCACCCCTACCACCACCACCACAAAACACACACAACACACACACACACACACACACAGAGAAGGAGGGGAGAAAGAGAATCGTATATCAGGGCAATGGGACTGAAGAAATGGGTTTGAAAAGAGAGAGGTTTTCAAGGAAGATATAAAACAAATGAAAGAGGTAGAATGACAGATCGAAACAGGTGGTTGTTTCCAGATAGCTAGAACAAATTGCTGAGGCAAATTAGAAAACGCTTCTGCGAGGATATTAGAATAATATATCAAATTTCATGACCGTTCACCAGAACATAAACGCGGCTGAAACGGAATCGAACTCGTCCTATGTGTGCTGGTAGCCAAAAACCGAACATCCTAATTCCTCCGGGAATAAAGGCACCTGAAGACAGAGCAGTTCAAGCAAGAATTCCGTCAGACATCCATTACCGTCGGCGGCTTCAATGCCGTCGGGTTGGTTTTTGTTTTGTTGTGTGTGTGTGTGAGTGTGTGTGTGTGTGTGTGTGTGTGTGTGTGTGTGTGTGTGTGTGTGTGTGTGTGTGTGTGTGTGTGTGTGTGTGTGTGTGTGTGTGTGTGTGTGTGTGTGTGTGTGTGTGTGTGTGTGTGTGTGTGTGTCCCAGTAAAATTAGTTATTCTTAATCTTCTGTTAGTTAGGTAGCTAGGTAGCTAATTAGGTAATTCTGGGGTTTTAACGGTCCGTAAAACTTGTTTGCCATATCACGGCAAACCAAAAGTTAGTTCTTGAATATTAAGTTTCGATCATCTGAAGTCGGAGGAAAGGCACCGTTGTTGTTGTTGTTGGTGGTGGTGGTGGTGTCGTTCGTTTTGTTGTTGTTTTTCTGTCTTTCTTTCTTTTTCCTTTTTTTCTTCTTTTCTTTTCTTCTCTCACTTTTTTAAAATTCGATTTAATATCCATAGAACTTTCTAAGGCAAACATTTTTTTATTTTATTTTTTATTTTTTTATTTTGGACACTTTCTTGTACCCGTTCGAGTGAACATCTTTCGGAATGGCTACTGGAGTCCGTAATAACAGTATACCAGCTTCAGTTTCACTAAAGGCTACTAATCTCATTTCCAACGGTGGTCGATTAGTCTTTGTATGGAACAGCGCATAAACATCTTGATAGCCTGGCCTCATTTGTTCTGCGCTAAATACCCGAAACTCAATCTGAACAAAGCGTAAAGAGCCGCAGTTATCCATTTATTTCTGTCTTGTTCACCTAAATTCAATTACATCGGATAGTCTTGTACCGGCTGACTTTTCTCGTGGACCTGTTTGTTTTGAGAGGGTATTATACTTTATTGCACGAAAATGCCTTTGTTGAGACGTGTAATAGGTACCTTGCAGCATCTGCAAGTAGTACTGACGTATATTGTTTGATGTTCTTTGGCCAAACACCACAAAACCTTCTCAAAGCAAGCAGTTCATTTACTTGGTATTTTCTGTTAGAGCAAAACACGCAAGAGGCTCTGAAGAACAAGACAGTCACCTGTTTCAGATTATTATTATTTTTGGTTTGTTTTTGATTCCTTGCCTTATAAGCTATCTACTGGACACGAAAACAACACATCTCAAGCAAAAGCAGATAAGTGTCCTGGTTCTACAGCTCATTTTTCACCGTTTAGCTGTTGTTTATGTGTCGTTTTGTAGTCTGACAAAGGGGATTACCCCGAAAATTCGCTTGCTGTGTTTTGTCCTAATATATAACGTTCTTTGAACCTTTTTTAAAATTTGTGTTTTAGGTCAAAGTGTAGAGAAAAAAATCAAGCAAGTAGTAGTTAATTGTTGAGGAGTTATATTTAGATCTGGAACACCTTAAACAGGGTAAATCTGACGGGAATTTAAAAAAAAAAATTAGTTGAGAGAGAGAAAGTCGTACTCCCTTCGTAAAGAGCCTATTGGGTGTATCAGCCATTCTCGGTAAGCCGAGCCTATTAGAATGCAATACAACTTTATCGCAAAGTGTCAATACAATTACACTAGGAATGTTTTGTGGTGCCAAATACACTCATCACACATTCATGCCGATAATAAAACGTCATTAAATTACAATAACAGAAAACATCCGAGTAAAAAGCCATTCACGAATAAATACATGAGAAATCCAACTGACAAAAAGCTGAGCATATCACATTAAAAAAAACAACTTTTTCACGAGGTCCACCTCTTAAAAGTGACTGTCCTAATAAAAGCAATTATAAAAATTATCTCCAACAAATTAATTAATTAACCCGGCCGGCTTACTCCGCTGCCCACAATCACCCTGTTTTACTCACTTCATAATCCTGAACCCCTCCAAGATCCTGCACCCCCAGAATCACCCCTGCCTTGATTCAATTGACATAGGAGTGAACCTAGTGCCGCTTGCAGCCAGCACCAGTATAATTATAATCCATTTGATCTAATAAACTGAGACAATACGTTGAACGCCATATAAAAGGACGGATTTTTCTTTGCGTCATATCCCGTCTCTGTGGACGTAAAGCAACATTGAAGAACAGAGCTCAGGAGTTGTGTGAAAGTCGAGGTGGCCGTCCTGGGCTTCCACTCCCGAATAGTCCTTATGGTCTCTGTGGACGTAAAGCAACATTTGAAGAAGAAGAAGAATTGCGTCATCCGTGTCATTACCTCACGAATGGTGCTGTACTTTCAATTATCCTTCTTTCGTCCTACATATGACAGAGTAATAATAATTTCTACCAACGCTGGGGCTTCTTCGTTGCTGGTGCGTGTGAGCAGGTTTCCATGACGAGTTCAATCCCCGAAGCAACGACAATGCAATGCACTGACAGCATAGTCAGCCCATTCCAATTCCTCGCGTCAGGATATACACGCAAGTAGTAAGTGATTCGTCGAACCTTTCTCCCATAATTTTTACACGCTAGACACAAACTCCAAGCACTGGTTTACGCATCCTTCCTTCAACCGCTGCCACAGTTGTTTACGCCATAGGTCTCGAAAAACTGTTAGCTAACGAAATGTTTTTCGATGACGCTCAAACCGCAGTAAGTGTGTAAGAGACAACTCAAATTATATCAGACGTTTCTTCTATAACTGACCACGTTGCTTAAGTCAACATAAATAAAATCAAAATCGTTTGACTTGAGACATAACTTCTTTTTATTACCCGGGGTGGATGCGTTTAATGTTTACGTGGGTGCTTGGGCGCTAGGTTGCTTCCACAGTCATATTAGTACCCAAACCTTTCAGAGGGCGCTGACCGCGTCAGTGAAATAAACATAATGCTTAACGTCCACAGAAACCATAAGGCTTATTAGGGACGGGGAGAAGGGGGGAAAGGGGGTATGGAGGGGAGGGGGGGGGGGAGAGAGATTATATACCTATCGCCACACTGTCACCACCAGAATGACTTCTGCATTAAGATGGGCAGCGATGAGAGCCATTTTAATGTTTCATAATTGTGAGGGACAAAGTCTCAAGACCGGGTCCACAGACCACAACTTTCGAAGAGTAAGGAGGGCCGAAGCAGATTCGAACCGAGGTCCCTCTGCTTACCAGCCTAACGCCTTACCGCTAGGCCAAACCGCGATGGTGGACAGGGCGCGGAGATATATAGTGCCACTTCAGTGGCGTAACCAAATCTGGCAGAGTTCGGAGGAAGGTGCCGGAAAGCGATGCCCGGAGTGTGCGCTAGACACCGTGCAAAGGCCTACACTTACCAAGGCCTACACTTATGCGTTTATAGTTCAGAGTTCTCTCCGATATTATGATGATAGAAGGAGAGAAGGAGACGGGGGACGGGGCGGGGATGTGGGGGGCGGGGATGTGAGGAGGGCGGGAGGGTGGAGGTGTCTTTTGGTCATCATTTTGTATAGTGTTTTACGCAACAACAAAACAAAAATAATACTTATTACGAAGTTCTGACTGGTGCAAATGAACGTCAGTAGTAATTATTGATTGACTGATGATTGCTTATATAGCGCTATTATCCACTCTCTTCAACAGACTCGCTGCGCTCGCATGTGATTCTACATGAGTGACTAGCTTTTTATAGTCTTTTTTTAATATAGTTTTTTATAGTGTTTTTTTAAATAGTTTTTTTTTAAATATCCACCGAAGTGGTGTGCATGAAATTTTGCATGCGTCGCTGGAATTTCTCAGCGTGAAAGAAAGGCACAAAACCAAAACTACAAGCTGCCTAGTCCCAAAGCCAGCTGATCGAGTTGATTCGTTATCGATCACTTAATTACCCAAAGGCGTTACATGGAGGGAGAGAAGGAAAAGGACAAAAAAGGACGTAAAATTACAGACACGTAAAAAGCGTGTGTCTTCCGACGACGCAGCGATTCGCAGATGAGAGCATCAGAGTAAAAGCAAACAAAACAACACACCAGCGAAAAACAAACAAACAAACAACAACAAAAATACGTCGTTCCGTTCTCAGAGCCGCCTTGGCCAAGCGCTAAGGCGTTAGGCTGGTAAGCAGAAGGTCATTGGTTCGATTCCGCTTCGGCTCTCCTCTCTCTTCAAAATTTTTAATCTGTGGACACTGTCTTCGTGAGCCGGTTTGGCCTAGCGGCAAGGCGTTAGGCTGGTAAGCAGAGGGACCTCGGTTCGAGTCCGCTTCGGGTCTCCTTTCTATTCAAAAGTTGTGGTCTGTGGACACTGTGTTGTGACTTTGTCCCTCACAAATAATGAAACATTAAAATGGCTCTCGTCGCTGCCCATCTTAATCCAAGAGTCAGTCTGATGGTGACAGTGTACCGATAAGCTCCCTCTCCCCCACCTCCATACCCCCTTCCACCCATCTCCCCGTCCCT
>JABMCL010000188.1:335000-342500 GCA_018857735.1 Alviniconcha marisindica | reverse complement strand
GAGAGAGGAGAGAGAGAGAGGAGACAGAAAGGGAGAGAGAGAGAGAGAAGGAGAGAGAGAGGAGAGAAGGAGGCAGACAGAAAGGCGGAGAGAGAGAGAGAGAAGAGAGGGGAGAGAGAGGAGAGAGGCAGAGAGAAAGGGAGAGAGAAGGAGAGAGAGAGGAGAGAGAGAGAGAGGAGGCAGACAGAAAGGGCGAGAGGAGAGAAGGAGAGAGAGAGGTAGAGAGAGAGAGAGGAGCAGACAGAAAGGGCGGAGAGAGAGAAGGAGAGAGAGAGGTAGAGAGAGAGAGGCAGACAGAAAGGGCGGAGAGAGAAGGAGAGAGAAGGAGAGAGAGAGGAGAGAGAGAGAGAGGCAGACAGAAAGGGCGGAGAGCGAAGGAGAGAGAAGGAGAAGGAGAGGGGGGGGGGGGGGAGAGAGAGAGCTGCCACGACTGCAGCCTAGCTTGCTAGTTCCCTGCTGCATCCTCACTAGACAAAACCACGTACCGACACCTGATTTACGAGGAGCGGGAAACAGAGCAGGGCCAAAATTTAATTCTTTAAGCAAGGATCATTCGTCGGGGGTCTACCTTCTGCTTCTTCAGGCCTTCAACGCTGGAGTGATTCACGAGAGTTTAAGCTTGCCATCTACATGCAATTCAGCGTGGATGAGATTCTGTATTAATTAATTCCATCAGCCTCCTGCACAGCGTAATCCCAACTGAGCGCTTTCGAGGCGCCCGACCTTTAAGTTCTAATCAGCGGCGATTTGAATTTCTGAAATCAACACGGCCGTTCTGTTTAATTCTAGACGCTGGTCGGACCAAGGGAGCATGTTTGCGTCGGTCTCCAGACACTTCTGGCACCGTGAAATTAGTGGACAGGGAGCTGTACGTGTGTCCTATTCCGGTTTGCTAGTATGCCTGGAAGCGTTAGAATGGCGCTAGGCCCTGTAGAGTTTCTGGTGTGACTCATGTCATCTTGTGACTCCACTTCATCTTGCATTCCCCGTGTTGCCAAGGCCTTGCTTGCACTGGCTTGTAGAGTAAGTAACCGTCGATTATAAGCCTGTAGGAGCTCATCTTTCAAGACGACTTAGTTAAAGGTGCATTCACCAGTGCTTTAATACTATACTTAAAGTAAAAGTAATTAAAAGTATTTGTAAAATGCAAACTCGTGTCCATAGAGACTAATCAAAGCGCATACACACACACACACACACACACACACACACACACACACACACACACACACACACACACACACACACACACACACACACACACACCACACACACACACACACACACACCACACACACACACACACACACACACACACACACACACACACACACACACACACACACACACAACACACCACACACACACACCACACACACACACACACACACACACACACACACACACACACACACACACACACACACACACACACACACAACACACGCCGCACACACACCACACGCACGCACGCACACACACACGCACACGCACACACACACTACCACACACACACACACACACACACACACACACACACACACACACACACACACACCACACACACACCACCACCACGACACACACACACACACACACACACATACCACGCACGCACGCACACACACACACACACACCACCACACACACCACACACACACCACACACGACACGCACGCAACGCACACACACACACACACATACACATCAAACACACACACACACACAGCACCCACACACACACACACACACACACACACACACACACACAACACACACACACACACAACACAAACACACGACACACCACGCACCAGCACGACACACACACACACACACACACACACACACACACACACACACACACACACACACACACACACACACACACACACACACAGACGCACACCACGAACGACCCTTCTGACTAGACAAAGCTAAATTTTCACAGCTTAAAACGGGCCAGACTCTAGTCCAACAAAACTGTTGTATAGTTACGTACGAACGATCAAATGTTCTGCACGGGCGAACAGTTTGCGTATGAAGTCGGTTTTCCAGCTCGCAGTTCGTGGTGGTATTATCGTTATTATCACTGTTTGAAAACAGCAGGGGGAAAAGAACAGAAGAAAAAGAAGGGAAAAAAAGAGAGTCGTGCATCTCATCCGATGAAGCCTTAAAAAGGGGAACTACTTGTATCGAGTGTCTCTTGGAGTTCTTCGCCCATTCCCGCGCGGCACAAAAAGACTGACGTCATTGAGCTATGTAGAGAGAGAGAGAGAGAAGAGAGAGAGAGAGAGAGAGAGAGAGAGAGAGAGACAGACAGACAGACAGACAGACAGACAGACAGACAGACAGACAGAGAGAGACAGAGACAGACAGACAAGACAGAAAGACAGAGAGAGAGAGAGCAGCATGGTGTGTGTGGTGTGTTGTGGTGTGTGTGTGTGTGTGTGTGTGTGTGTGGGTGTGTGTGTGTGTGTGTGTGTGTGTGTGTGTGTGTGTGTGTGTGTGTGTGTGTGTGTGTGTGTGTGTGTGTGTGTGTGTGTGTGTGTATGTGTGTGTGTGTGGGTGTGTGTGTGTGTGTGTGGCGGGTGGGGTGGGTGGGTGTGCGTGGTGTGTGTGTGTGTGTGTGTGTGTGTGTGTGTGTGTGTGTGTGTGTGTGTATATATGTGTGTGTGTGTGTGTGTGTGTGTGTGTGTGTGTGTGTGTGTGTGTGTGTGTGTGTGTGTGTGTGGTATTCCATCATTAAAAAAAAATTCAGTCGGTCGCAATGATGACATCAGCTGCAGCAATAAGGGCCAGTGACGGTCAGGGCCTCCCTGCACAAATGTAGTTTTTGAGGACTGATGCTGAACTGAGTGGCGGACAGTGTTTACAATCTTCATACTCACGACCACACTTGCCGAACTACAGAGAGAGAGAGAGAGAGCAGAAAGGACAGCAGACAGACAGACAGACAGACAGACGGAACGAATGAATGAATAAACATTATTTTAAAGGGGTAATGGAGTAGACGTGTCATCGTTTTACGTCTAGACCTCGACCATGATGGAATAATTTAATAACACTAAACACACATTTATTTCACAGACAGAGAGAGGGGGAGAGAGAAAGATTAACTCTGAGAGAGAGAGAGAGAGAGAGAGAGAGAGAGAGAGAGAGAGAGAGAGAGAGAGAGAGAGAGAGAGAGAGAGAGAGAGAGAGAGAGAGATTAACTGACTAATTGGTTGGTTGATTTATTAGTCTTTATTTCTCAATGGTGAATATATTAACAGAAAGGCCGGCTGATCTATAACTATCTGCCGTCACTACAATGCTACTACTAAAAAGTACTACATAAAACACACACAGACAC
This sequence comes from Alviniconcha marisindica, assembly GCA_018857735.1. Lineage (NCBI taxonomy): Eukaryota > Metazoa > Mollusca > Gastropoda > Provannidae > Alviniconcha > Alviniconcha marisindica. The sequence continues at coordinate 339,145 of JABMCL010000188.1, read as the reverse complement.
ACACAGACACACACACACACACACACACACACACACACACACACACACACACACACACACAGAGAGAGAGAGAGAGAGAGAGAGAGAGAGAGAGAGAGAGAGAGAGAGAGAGAGAGAGAGAGAGAGAGAGAGAGAGAGAGAAATTAACAACACCCTGACCACTTAGCCCAAAGCCCAGTACTAAAACGTCACCGGAAGTGACTATAAAGCCAAGGGTCATTTCCGCTAAGTTTTGGACAGTGGCAGAGTGCCTGTCCAACGGACCAATTAATGCTACGGCCATCGGACCACGCCCAGGCTGTTAGGATCTGGACACGCGGAGATGGGAGACTTGTGACCTGCATCGCCAATGCCTCGTCATCTGTTGACCACCTCTTCACAAGCTCGGCTGATTGCAGTCAGGGAAGGATCGCAAAGCAACCAAGTGGATGTTCGGATCTTAATGTTGTTGTTAATGCTGTTGTGTTTGCTCTGTTGTGTTATCGTTTATTTTTTGCTCTCTCTCTCTCTTTCTCTCTCTCTCTCTCTCTCTCTCTCTCTCTCTCTCTCTCTCTCTCTCTCTCTCTCTCTCTCTGTCTGTCTCTTCTCTCTCTCTCTCTCTCTCTCTCTCTCTCTCTCTCTCTCTCTCTCTCTCTCTCTTCTCTGTCTGCGTCTCTGTCTGTCTGTCTCTCTCTCCTCTCTCTCTCTCTCTCTCTCTCTCTCTCTCTCTTCTCTCTCTCTCTCTCTCTCTCTCTCTTCTCTCTCTCTCTCTCTGTGTATATATCAAATAAATAAATCCAGTATCCTCTAGAGTTCTTTTTTGCATGATATTGAGATACATGAGATGAGAAAGGGACAGGGGATCTCTGTCTCTGTCTGTCTGCCTGTCTGCCTCTATATATCAAATAAAGAAATCTCCTCTAGAGTTTTTTTGGGGTATGATATTGGGGGTGGGGTGGGGAGGGGCGCTAAATCATAGGGTTGTGAATGAGGTGTGTAGGGGTGAGGTTGCTTATTATGGTTTAAAGAGGAGCACCAACGTCTGAGTTATTCAATCTAATTTTTTGTCAATCCGACTCAAGGGAGTATTTTTTGTCTCATCGATCTCATCAGTCTCATTTTCTCTCTCCGAAAATTCACCGCCCTCCATTTCTTCCCGTTAAACACTCTCGTCCGTTACTGACTTTCTCTCTCTCTCTCTCTCTCTCTCTCTCTCTCTCTCTCTCTCTCTCTCTCTCTCTCTCTCTCTCTCTCTCTCTCTCTCTCTCTCTCTCTTAATCTCTTCTCTGCAGCTGCGCACTCGACATTGAAAACCAGATTGGTACAAATCAGAATTTCACTTAACTTGCGGGAGAACCTGTTCACCTGAACAGCAGACGATTGGAAACGGGGTCCCCGCTTTTTAGTTGCAAGCAGCAAGCAGACCTCGCCTTGCTTTGATCAATGCCAATATGCGTGTCGTCATTCAATGGGTCGCAAAGGGAGCGAACTCTCCAGACTGCGCGGGGTGAGTGGGAGTTAAGGAACCTCTGTCAAGCGGCGTGAAGTGGCGCAGCACAGTCGTTGATGGTGGCGACCCCTTCCCCAATCTCTGTCACTCCTCCTTCCCGTCGGCTGTCTCAATGAATAGCAAGTAGCGCTGATCTCACAGAACCACACACCCTGACCTGGAAAAATAGGTAGTGGTTGGGTGGGGGGGGGTGGGGGGGGGGTGGGGGGGGGGGAGGTAGGGAGGGGCGGTCAAGGGATAGGAAGGGGTCACTGAAGGAGACAGACGTAGCAGATTGGGGGCGCGGGGGGGCAGCAGGGGGGGGGGGGGGGACGAGTGGGCAGACGGGTAGACGAAACCGTTGGCGTAGACCTGAAACAAGAGTTAGAATCTAGAGCCACAGCGACGCTATACATTAAAGGCAAGGTTCTGTCACTGGGTGCTATACACAAGGAACACAGTTTCTAAACTTGGAGCCCATGCCTAAAGACATGGTTCTAAAATTGGACCCTATGCATAAAGACAAAGTTTTAAAATTGGACCGTGTACATATAAACAAGTTTCTAACGCTCGATCATATACACACAGACAAGATTTTAACATTGGAATTTGAACATAAGGACAAGATTGTAACACTAGACCCTGTACATAAAGACAAGGTTCTAACTTTGGACGCCATACATAAGACAGTATTCTAACATTGGACATAAATCATACGTCAACATAAGTTTCTAACACTGGATTCTATACATAAATACAAGGTTCTAACATTGGACGCCATACATAACGACAATATTCTAACATTGGACATAAATCATACATAAACATAAGTTTCTAACACTGGATCCTATATATAAACACAAGGTTCTAACACCAGAACCTATAAACATAAAGACGAGATTCAACGCTGAGACAGAGAAGCAGAATCTCACTACTAAGAAGTATGATGACCAAACAATGGAGATATTAAGAGACTGAGAGAGACTGATTGGATGACTGATACATTCATTCACTTGCTGACTGATTCACAGATTGAAAATAATTCTGATGACCAGACAGTGGGGGTATTGAGAGATCGAGAGAGATTGATTGGATGATTGGTTCATTCATTCACTTACTGACTGTTTCACCGATTGATTCTCTCTCTGGACGGTGGAATGATTGATTGATTAAACTTTATTTCTGAACGGTGAAAAGATTAGCACAAAGACTGATTGACATATCTGCTGTTGCTACAGTGTTACTACTAATCAGGACATTCACAGTGAAAATATATTGTGACCCTACCCTCCGAAACAAGTCACATGGATACTTTTAACCATTTTGAGATATTTATATCACAGTAGAGGGCAAATACTTTTCTTTAAAATAATATAAAAATTATCAAAATCGGTTCACTGCTCTTGTTACTATACCTATTTGAAGTCGCAACCAACATGGCATCTCATTCTGAAAAATCAGCAAACACTGTTTTCGTCATTCAATCCTTGGCAGCATGTTTAAAACACCTGACATTTACAGGGGAAATTGTACATAAGAAGTATCATTTCTGATGCAGAAAAGGGAAAAAGCTAGGTGGTCTGTTTTTGCTGTTGTTGTTGTTGTTGTTTTTGCTGAAAACCCCAAATCTAAAAAACACACACTAAGCTCCCTTCGAAAATGAGCCGCTGTGAGAACGTGGCCTATTATCCATCCGACTCATTTCGAAAGGCAGGGTCACATATATGGCACGAAGAGCATAAATGAACGCAGCGATGGAAAAAGAAAAGAAAGAAAAAAGAGCCCAGAAAAAGAAAATCGTATTGCGAAGGACAAGAATTAAGACAGCAGACACAACAGGGAGTTCTACAAATCTGTCCCTGATGACACGGACAGCAGCACTCAAGGGTGAGAGAGAAAGAGGCGGAGAGATTCAAAGAGAGAAAGAGAGAGAGAGAGAGAGAGAGAGAGAGGGGGGGGGGGGGGGGAGGGAGGAAGAGAGAGGTGGGGGGCGATTAAGTAAGTAACTTGGTGTTTTACACCCAGTCCACAGAGACACAGAGAGAAAGGGGGGGGGGGGATGAGAGAGAGGAGGAGGAGGAGCAGGATAGTTTATTACCCAAGGATAAGGAGATGATGATGACACAGCAGCACTGAAGAGTGAGAGAGAAAGAGACGGGGAGATTCAATGAAACAGTTAAGAGAGAGACAGACAGACAGACAGACAGAGACAGAGACAGACAGAGACAGAGACAGAGACAGAGACAGACAGACAGAGACAGAGACAGAGACAGACAGAGACAGAGACAGAGACAGACAGACAGACAGACAGACAGAGACAGAGACAGACAGACAGACAGACAGAGACAGAGACAGACAGAGACACAGACAGACAGACAGACAGAGACAGAGACAGACAGACAGAGACAGAGACAGAGAGAGAGAGAGAGAGAGAGAGACACACACACACACACACACACACACACACACACACACACACACACACACACACACACACACACACACACACACACACACACACACACACACACACACACAGAGGCAGACACAGAGAGAGAGACAGACAGACAGACAGACAGAGACAGAGATAGACAGACAGACAGAGACAGAGAGAGAGAGACAGACAGACAGACAGAGACAGAGACAGAGACAGAGACAGAGAGACAGAGAGAGACAG
>JABMCL010000188.1:322500-325000 GCA_018857735.1 Alviniconcha marisindica | reverse complement strand
TCCTACCCACCCCCACCTCGCCTCCACCTCCTCATATTCTGCCCCTCCCCCCCCCCCCACCCCACCGCCTCCACCCATTTTCTATCCCCCCCCCAGCCTCACCTCCTCAATCCTGCCCCCCCCCCACAACCCCACCTCCACCCCTCATATTCCTGTCCCCCCTCCCCCCTTCCCCCTCCACCTCCTCATATTCATGCCCCCCCTTCCCCAACCCCCACCCAGCCTCCACCTCCTCATATTCCTACCCCCTCCCCCACCTATTTAACTTTATACATTTCCATGTTGATGGTACCCCCTAAAGGGGACGAGAACATTATTTCATCAGCAACAAACTTCTGTCAAGGGGATATCGGGGAAAGAAAAGCCCTCTGAGATTATTTCCTCGCCGTTTTGCCTCAGTACACTAGGCCTATTTTCAGGATCCCTGAGTTATAAAATTGACAATGGAAAGTAGCATCCTGTCAACGAAGATCAGCCGATGCTCGCGTTCCATCTTTACGAGATTTGAACGAACAGAAAGCTAAATTACTTCGTTGCTTTCGTCGTTTATTTTCTTGTTGTTGTTTGAGAACGTTTTTTGTTTGTTTAGTTTTTCACAGTTTAATTGCTAAGCGTTATTTTGTAGCTTGATAATGGGGATTGCCTCAAACATACGCATGTTGTGTTTTGTCCTAATAAATAGCGTTATTCCGAACCTTGTATGTGTTTGGATCTTGTTCTACAACAGTAGCAATCATTGTTGTTTTAGATTTTTGCTTGATGGCGGTTCTGTTCCGAGAGTAAAGAAAAAGCAGCTGTGCCCTCCGGTGGAAAACGGTGTGTGTGTGTGTGTGTGTGTGTGTGTGTGTGTGTGTGCGTGCGTGCGTGCGTGCGTGCGTGCGTGCGTGTGTGGTGTGTGTGTGTGTGTGTGTGGTGTGTGTGGTGTGTGTGGTGTGGTGTGTGTGTGTGTGGTGTGTGTGATGTGTGTGTGTGTGTGTGTGTGTGTGTGTGTGTGTGTGTGTGTGTGTGTGTGTGTGGTGTGTGTGTGTGTGTGTGTGTGTGTGTGTGTGTGTGTGTGTGTGTGTGTGTGTGTGTGTGTGTGTGTGTGGTGTGTGTGTGGTGTGTGTGTGTGTGTGTGTGTGTGTGTGTGTGTGGATGTGTGTGTTGGTGTGTGTGTGATAGTGTGTGTGTGTGTGTGTGTGTGTGTGTGTGTGTGTTGTGTGTGTGTGTGTGTGTGTGTGTGTGTGTGTGTTGTGTGTGTGTGTTGGTGTGTGTGTGTGTTGTGTGTGTGTGTGTGTGTGTGTGTGGTGTGTGTGTGTGTGTGTGTGCGTGTGTGTGTGTGTGTGTGTGTGTTCTTTTTAACACTTTGCTCTTTTTGGCTGAGGGTTTAACGCTAAGTTTGAGCGGCTGATTGTTTAATGGCCGTGTCAGACTTAAAGAAGAAGTAATGGCCTGATGGATGGCGACAGATTTATAGGAATGGCGATGGAGGAACAGCAACCGCTACACCATTGATTTCTCTTTCCATTAGTTTGGCCCCAACGTCAACTCAAGGGATGCAGTTTCCCGAAAATTAAGAGAGCCAACCGCCGCAAGACAAAGTTCAGAAGTTTAGTGTGCCATGTTAATCCGCCCCACCAGAACCAACGTACGTGTGACACGAGTGCAGTGAGCCTTCTCCAGAGAGCAGAAAATAGCGCTATAATCATAAAGGCGATCAATTAATTAAAATTTGCATTCTGGCACTGCTCGATCTAGCTGCTGCGTTAGATGCCATAGGCCATAACCTTCTTCGTACAGAGTCCACAACTTGATTTCATACGATCACAGGCACCGGACCACATTACCACAGTTGCCACATTACCGGACCGCATTACCTTTCCGAACTGCTACATTTGTTTGTTTGTGGGGTTTTGTTTGTTTGTTTCTTTGTTTGCTTGTTTGTCTGTTTGTTGTTTTTGGTGTGTGTGTTGTTGTTGTTGTTTGTTCGTTCGCTTGTTTGTTAATTTAATTGCTTTATTGTCCCTTGCGGGAAATTCGGAATGCTTGTTTGTGTGGGCAGTATTTTTGTGTGTCTAAACAATGGTATAGCTGTCAGTGTATGCGAGTTTTTAACATGCGTGCAGATGTTGATGCATGCGATTGCACAAGGGGGCTGTACGGACGCCGTAAGAGAGTCTGCACCGAAAGCTGCCGACACTCAGAAAAAAAATATCTCGCCGCTCCGGGGACTCAAACCCGCGTGAGTATTGAGCCTGGCTTATGAGGCAGACGCTATACCCACTGAGCTGTTCGCGATCCTATTCTGTAGGGTCCCACCGGAGACCTTCACTCCTCCGCACATACATTAGGCGAGAGATCGTTGTGCATTCCGATCCCTCTGCGTGGAGTGGGTTTTCCCTGTAGTCTTGGCCATTCGGAGCGTCAGACAGCAGTTATGCAGGCCCTAAAAACTCATTCCTTTCAGAAAATCTTCTAGTGTTTTTCCCCCGTCTCTCTGATATATTTTCCTCTGTGTGTG
>JABMCL010000188.1:315000-317500 GCA_018857735.1 Alviniconcha marisindica | reverse complement strand
TAACTGTCATTGAGACTCTTGCTTTATCTTAAAACTGTCTGCTGAACTTAGGTATTTATTTTTGGAGGAAGTGAGTTTCAGTAAAAGTAAACAATTTATCATCTTACTCAGATCAGTTGGACTGCTTGTATTTATTTCTGGAGGAAGTGAGTTTCAGTAAAAGTAAATAATTTGTCATCTTGCTCAGATCAGTTGGACTTGCTTGGCAGAACAGTTATTTGACCTAAATCGAACAGGCGAATGTTGGAGAAAGTCACGAACATTACTGGGGTGCCTATCATTGTGTATTTTGAGCATAATCACAAGTTGTTGCTTTGTCGTTGTTATTGTTATTAAATTCAAATTGCTTATATAGTGGAGGAATTTTCAATATGATTGTCTCCAGTCTTGACGTGGGCTGGTCTGGTAAGATTAGTTTTGCTCTTCTTCTGTAAAGAGAGTGGAGCCTTTGCAGATATTAATTATACCAAACTTACTTTCTTGGTATTACAAACAGCTGGTGCGTTGGCCGCTATAGTTTATGTATGAGAGCAGGTGCGCTTGGAAAACAATTTTAAGAACGTGACTGCCCAGGCAGTGTTTGAGCTGGCTGGGCAAATATAGATTCTGGGATAAGTGCTTACCTATACTATATTTTATATGCGAGACTGTCACTTCATCTCTTCGTCGTCTATTACACACAAGACCCGGTGTTCGTGTACCTGTTCTGCAGCATGCTACCCAAGAGTGGGGTTATATGTACCAGGCATTTTATACGCTGACCTTTCTGCCTTGTAGCTAATACCATGCAGTTAGTCTCAGAGAGGATGGCTTTATCTATGCCATTTTCAGCGAAGTCATTATTTGTGTCTTCTTGAAAAATTAAAAACAAAAACAAGAAAACTAAGAAACAACTTTGAGCTGATTCAAGATCTGTTTCGCAATAATGAAGGAGAGGGACACAGACGGAGAGAGAATATATGTGGCAACAACAAAAATCACAATCATACATACGTCAAATAGACTACGCACAACTAGGTTAATTACAAGTAGTTCTGGAACTGGAATTTCAAATTTAAATTAATTTTGTGTTCGACAAGTATTCTTTGTTGCATCAAATCAATATGAATACTGAAAACCATTCCACTCTGGTTGTGAACTATAAGTTTGCAGTGCTCATTTACGAAGGGACATGCACACAAAACATAGGTGGCGCTGTGACTAGAACTGTCATTTTGTTAACCTTTTTCTCTGTTAGAAAACAAACACAAGTTGCATTGTTGGTGCGGTTTCCTTACGAGAGTATGCAGTGTCGTTGGGAGAGGAAGCGAACCAAAACGTTCATTTTGAGACGTTTGTGTCGTATGAACGAACAGAATCAGCACACAAGGGAGTTAGTCAGCGCTCTAAAAACTCAACAACAAAGGCCGGAGTCGCCTACGGTAACTCGCATATGAACGGTTTGGAGGGTTCAGGGCTGTCCGGCACACGACCAGCTCCAGCCAATCAGCACTGCAGAAATCATTATCATTGTCTGTGAAGAGGCCGAAGAATGGCCGCCATATTGTTCCCACAAGCTAACAGAGCGAGAGACTGGTGAATTCCGACTAAAGCCAGAAACATAAGCAATGGAGAACGTTTACAGATAACGAGAAATGTCAGCCACCATTAAATGAGGCAAGTAACACATCTGAATTTTGGAACCAGTTTCAAAACAACCTCATCTCAGTTCTGCAACCAGCTTCAAAACAACTTCATCTAAATTCTGCAACCAGCTTCAAAACAACTTCATCTAAATTCTGCAACCAGCTTCAAAACAACTTCATCTAAATTCTGCAACCAGCTTCAAAACAACCTCATCTAAATTCTGCAACCAGCTTCAAAACACACCTCATCTAAATTCTGCAACCAGCTTCAAAACAACTTCATCTAAATTCTGCAACCAGCTTCAAAACAGCTTCAAAACAACTTCATCTAAATTCTGCAACCAGCTTCAAACAACCTCATCTAAATTCTGCAACCAGCTTCAAAACAACTTCATCTAAATTCTGCAACCAGCTTCAAAACAACCTCATCTAAATTTTGCAACCAGCTTCAAAATAACCTCATCTAAATTCTGCAACCAGCTTCAAAACAACTTCATCTAAATTCTGCAACCAGCTTCAAAACAACTTCATCTAAATTCTGCAACCAGCTACAAAACAACCTCATCTAAATTCTGCAACGAGCTTCAAAACAACCTCATCTAAATTCTGCAACCAGCTTCAAAACAACCTCATCTAAATTCTGCAACCAGCTTCAAAACACTCATCTAAATTCTGCAACCAGCTTCAAAACAACCTCATGTAAATTCTGCAACGAGCTTCAAAACAACCTCATCTAAATTCTGCAACCAGCTTCAAAACAACCTCATCTAAATTCTGCAACCAGCTTCAAAAAAATCATCTAAATTCTGCAACCAGCTTCAAAACAACCTCATCTAAATTCTGCAACCAGCTTCAAAACAACCTCATCTAAATTC
>JABMCL010000188.1:302500-307500 GCA_018857735.1 Alviniconcha marisindica | reverse complement strand
AGAGAGAGGGAGAAAGAGAGAGAGAGGAAGAGAGAGAGAGAGAGAGAGAGAGAGAGAGGCCGAGGAAGGGTGGAGGATAGGGAGAGAAAGAGATAACAAAAATCTGCATAATACACTTATCGACATTCAGGTCGGTTTCTTTTTCTTGTGGCTTCGGTTGGTTGGTTTGCTTGTGTTTTAGTGACTTATTTCTTGACTTGACCCTTGTTATTATTGTATTGTTTTGTTCTTTCTATCTTTCTTTCTTTCTTCGTTTTCTTTTTTCATTCTTTCTTCTTCGTCTGTTCTTCTCTTTTCTTTCATTCTTTTGTGGGATTTTTTGTTAGGCGTTTTTTGGGTTGGTGTGTTTTGACCGTCTGGTTTTTTGTTTGTCTGGTTTTTCGTTGTTGTTTATTGTTTTGTTTTTGTTTTTCGTTGGTTTGTTTCGTCCGTCAGACCAGTTTAGTAATTCCTGTCTTAATTAATCCTGCAGTTGGCAATCAGAGAAAAACAGAAAATCATCACCACAGCATGATTTCTCCGTGGAGAAAAAAGAAAAGAAAACACACACACACACGTCACGTTTGAAATTCATCTCAAACTTTAGCGTAAATAGTGGTCACTTGTTTACCTTCGGGGTTTTTTCTTTTTTTTCTTTCTTTTTTTTTCGTTTAATTTTTTCTTCAAATGACAAGTAACCCAGTCGCCTTTCTCCTTATCCTCCTCCTATTCTTCTGCCTCTCTGCTTTTTCTTCTTCTTTTCTTCTCCCCCCCCCCCCCCCCCCCCCCCCCATTCCTTCTTCTCTGCGTTCCCCCTCCCCCGCCTCTCCCCATTTCCCCCGCATCCCCATCCTTCCGGTTCTTCTGACCACCCCACAATGTGTGCCTTTCATATCTAACAGATAAAACCCAAATCTTTACACAGATCATCAAAGCAGAAGTCTTCTGTTCACTGAGTGTCCTTGTCAGGACACAAAAGTACAACTCTGTTCTTTGCTGAAGGTCTAACATAGGACACAAAACACAGTTAACGCTACTATCTGCTGACGGTCTAAATACGACGTAAGACACAGCTGTACTCTTTGCTGAAGGTCTAACATAGGACACAAAACACAGTTAACGCTACTATCTGCTGACGGTCTAAATACGACGTAAGACACAGCTGTACTCTTTGCTGAAGGTCTAACATAGGACACAAAACACAGTTAACGCTACTATCTGCTGACGGTCTAAATACGACGTAAGACACAGCTGTACTCTTTGCTGAAGGTCTAACATAGGACACAAAACACAGTTAACGCTACTATCTGCTGACGGTCTAAATACGACGTAAGACACAGCTGTACTCTTTGCTGAAGGTCTAACATAAACACAGTTAACGCTACTATTTGCTGACGGTCTAAATACGACGTAAGACACAGCTGTACTCTTTGCTGAAGGTCTAACATAGGACACAAAACACAGTTAACGCTACTATTTGCTGACGGTCTAAATCGACTAAGACACAGCTGTACTCTTTGCTGAAGGTCTAACATAGGACACAAAACACAGTTAACGCTACTATTTGCTGACGGTCTAAATCGACTAAGACACAGCTGTACTCTTTGCTGAAGGTCTAACATAGGACACAAAACACAGTTAACGCTACTATTTGCTGACGGTCTAAATGCGACATAAGACACAGCTGTACTCTTTGCTGAAGGTCTAACATAGGACACAAAACACAGTTAACCTACTATTTGCTGACGGTCTAAATGCGACATAAGACACAGCTGTACTCTTTGCTGAAGGTCTAACATAGGACACAAAACACAGTTAACCTACTATCTGCTGACGGTCTAAATGCGACATAAGACACAGCTGTACTCTTTGCTGAAGGTCTAACATAGGACACAAAACACAGTTAACTCTGCTATTTGCTGACGGTCTAAACAGCACATAGCACACAACTCTATTTTATGCTGACAATCTAACAACGGACACAAAGCACAGCTCTACTCTTTGCTGAAGGTCTGAGACAGGACTCAGGGCAGGGTTAATGTACTTTTTGTTGACGGTCAACACAGGAAATTTGAAAGCACACAAGAATAATCATTTTTTTTGGGTTTTTTTTTTTTTTTTTTTTTTTTTTTTTTTTTACTTTTCAGTTTTGATTTAAAAGAAGAGAGGGGAGGAAAAAAGTGGTGCGGATGAAGTAGGGGTGCACCATTAAGACCCGGTGTCCCATTATTTACCGAATCCCTTGAGGTGGAAGAGAAACGCAAATTCTAAGCGAACGAAATGCTTCACGTTTTTTAACCCGGGGTTGCCATTACCGGATCACCGTGTACCGTGTATCCTCGCCGCGTTTCCGGTTCATGCGCTTATGCACCCCGGAAAAAAAGGGCCCGTCTGGTCGCGGTAGTACGAAGAACGGTGATCAGTCCCGACTTACGCTATCTTTGGTGACTGATCAACTTTAGCACGAACTTGGACTACAGAAGAGATAGCATTAGAGACAATGTCGTGTAGATCTCTGGCCGAAAAACAAATCATTGATAGTCAACTAAGACACGTTTTATCGCCGCTGTGTTTTCGGGGCCTGTGATGAGTGGAGTAGTGGTGGGCTATAGCCCGTAAAAGGTCATAGTTTCATTAAAGTGCACACTAGGTTCAGCCAACCAGATTGATCCGGCCTCGCCAGAAATCCGTCATTGGTGGGTTGATGGCTTATACACACACACACACACACACACACACACACACACACACACACACACACACACCCCACACACACGCACACGACAAACGGCACGCACGCACGCACGCACGCACGCACCCCACGCACGCACGCACGCACGCACGCACACACACACACAACACACAACACACATAAAACATACACACACAACAACGCCCCGAAAACGAACACACACGCACCACGCACACAGGCATCACGACGCAAACCACACACAACACCACACACACACACACACACACCACACCACACACACACACACAACACACAACACACACACACAACACACACACAATGAAGTTTAGACTAATATTTTATTTATTTGTTTGTTTTAAGATGCCCCCAATTATTTTTTTTTGTTTGAGGTATTGAGTGTTGCTGTGTTTGACACCAGAGACAGATTTGTAAAGAAAAGTCGACTTGTGCTTAAATCTTTATTCCTTTCTGTAATAAGGTATTATTTTCTCCCCCCCCCCCCCCCCCCCCCCCCCCCTCTCTCTCTCTCCTCTTCTGTCTCTTCTTCCTCTGTCTTCTTTTGTTTATTCTCTGTTCTTTTCTCTGTCTCTGTCCTCGTATCTCTGTATCTCTGTTCTCTGTTTCCTGCCGTCTGCCTGTCTTCTCTGCCCTTATCTGTCTCTCTGTCTCTCTTTTTCTGTCTCTGTCTCGTCTTCTCTCTCTGTCTCTCTCTCTCTTCCCTCTCTCTCTCTCTCTTTTTCTCTCTCTCTCTCCCCTCTGCCTCCCCCTTTTCTCTCTCCCCCTCCCCCCCCCCCCCCCCCCTCTCTCTCTCTCCTCATCAGTCCAACCACCGCTCATTGTTTAGTCTTAATTTCTCGGGACCTGTAATCTGATTGAGATCGATGAATGCGCTAAGCGAGCTGACGTGAAGCGTATGTCTTACCATTTCGCCACCGCCATGAATCGGGTGGGGACGTTTGATTTAAGAGCAATTAATCACCACGGCACAATGCAGGAGGCATTTAAACCCAAGCGATGGCGTGATGAGATGCTGCGAATCAAATCGAGTTAAGTTTTGTGCCGTAGGGCAGTTTCTGCTTGTTGTGTTGATTTTTGCCCGCTCTTTCTGATGGAGTACGTCTTTTGTCTCTTCTCTCTCTCCTCTCTCTCTCTCTCTCTCTCTCTCTCTCTCTCTCTCTCTCCTCCCCTCTCTCTCTCTCTCTTCTTCCTCTCTCTCTCTCTTCTTTTTCCCTCTTCTCTCTCTCTCTCTCCTCTCTCTCTTCCTTCTTTTTCTCTCTCTCTCCTCTCTTTTTTCCCTTTTTCCCTTCCCCTTTTCCCCTTTTGGGGGTTTTTCTCTCTCCCTCCCCCCTCCTCTCTTTTTCTCTCTCTACTCTCTCTCTGCTCCTCTTCTCTCTCTCTCTTTTTCTCTCTCTCTCTTCTCTCTCTCTCTCTCTCTCTCTCATATGGTCCCTTACCTTTAAAAGAGCATCTTCAGTGTAATAAATGTATCTTAGTGCATAAAGTTATCCATAACAAATCACCCCAATATCTGAGACAGCTTGTCCGCACTGGAGCGCGCAACGACCATGTTCACGGAACAGCATTCTTATTTTGCCCAAAAAACAAGAATTGACATTTATAAGATGAGTTTTGCTTATTCTGGATCCTTTTGTTGGAATGCGCTACCTTTGAAGTCTTAAAATAGCATGCTCAGTGAGCACATTCAAAAACTAAAGCTCTTCAAAAATTTTCGTACTGAATGTAAATATAAGTTTTCAGTCTTGAACCGTACAGTATTTAGTTTCCAATGATTTATACACCTCTGGCATTTTATGGTGTTTTTGTATAAGTGTGTGCGCACGCCCAGGCGTGTGCGTGCAATTACGTTTTAAATATATGGATATATTTTCCTTGGATGGTGAGGTACATTTCTTGTCTTGATTGTATACAATCTTGTATACAATCTTGATTGATTGTATTGTATATGTGCTAAGTATACAAAATATTAATTTAAATGTTTTATTCCTTTTATCTTTCCAATTTCTGTTCATAGTATTAGCGGTAGTAGCGGTAGTATATTGTTATCAACGCAGTGCTATTAGAATATTCTTTGCCACATCATTGCCATGTATGTGTTTTATGTAATTGTGCCGGGGTGGTGGGGGGTGGGGTTGTGTGTAATATGTGCATACATGTCTGTGTATATACATAATGGGGTTTTTAAATATGTATATATTCCTTCTATATCTTTTCTTATTAATTTTTTTATATTTTTTGAGTTGTTGGGGGTTTTTTTTGTTTTTTTTGTTTTTTTTTTTTATGTCTAATT
>JABMCL010000188.1:292500-297500 GCA_018857735.1 Alviniconcha marisindica | reverse complement strand
CTTTTTTTCTTTCTTTCTTCCTGTCTTTTTCCTCGATGAAACCGAAGGTTTGGTTTCCATAATATTAACTCAATATTCGCTGCTCCCCTGACTCTCAGTACACACCGTTATAACTGGTTCTTAGTCCGCACACTAGACTATACAAAACGAGAGTTACCGTAGGCAACTCAGGCCTTTGTTGTTGTGTTTGTGTGACGTCTTCCCAGCGCTAATTAACTCCCTTGTGTTGGTTCTATATAAAATGCTATTCACAGTTCAGCGTTGTTGCTGTTTAAAGCCCCTTCTTAACTGGGCGAAATGTTTGTTCGCCGAACATACTTCGGACATTTCGACGAACGATGATTCGTTTCTTAATTGAACTTTTAGTTCGCCGAACAGGGTTCGGACAGTTCGACGAACTTTACTTCGTTCTCAACTGGCTTGTAATGAGATGCAAGCTTCGTCCCGAACTTGCGGCAGACGCGCAGCAGACAGCATGATCCAAACTGTAGGCTAAAGTCAATATACTTTAATCATCCCTCACATGATAATTCAACTAACTACTACGTCATTCTGGGTCCCTCTCACAAGTCAACAAATAAAAAACGTTTCCCTCCGAAGCGAGTGAACTACCTAGCGACACCACCATCCATTTTTATTTTCTTTCTTCCTCATCCACAGGAGAGCTCTTTGCTCTCAGCCAATCAGAGACAAGGTTCGTCAAAGTCGGCGAATATTCCCAGAACATGGTGAGCGAAAGCTTTTTGGACCCCGAATATAGCTTCGTCGCAGTTCGACGAATACTCTGAACTGTATTCGCCCAAAGTTAAGAACCAGCTATATTCGCCAAATACTCCCAGCTATGTTCGCGAACAAACGTTCGCCCAATTAAGAATGAGCTTAATGATGGGAGTATGCTTTGCCCTTCCTAGTGTGTTGTCTAACTGCATCGTTTTTGTTTGTTTGTTTGTTTGTTTGTTTTTGTTTTTCTACGTATATGTGCCACAAACGAAAATGCACCCGAGGTCAAAGGATACCTAATGCGAAACAAGACGCATGCTGGCCCGAAAACGATGAAACGTGCGCATATTTATTCCTACCTGCATTCAGGCATCTTTTGGTTGTTCAGTCAATATTATTACAAAATAAGCATAGCCTGCTTTTCCTCTCCACACTTGAACTCCTCGGGCTGCAGCCACGCCATTACGCTCTTCAGTATTGAAGACGAGAAATGGCAGGCTCGTCACGTGACACATTTGAAACTTTCACACACACACACACGCACGCACGCACGCACGCGTACGCTCGCACGCACGCACGCACGCACGCACGCACACACACACACAAACTCTAAGCATTGGTTTACGATATCCTACCTTTGGAGGAAGGTGCCGGAAAGCGGTGCTCGGAGAGTCACAGACACACGCACGCACGCACGCACGCACGCACGCACGCACGCACACACACACACACACACACACACACACACACACACACACACACACACACAAACTCCTTGTTAACGACGTCACAGGTACAGACTGCTGGACTTTCAGGTTTTGCACTTTTAAAACGTAACGAGGTCTTCGACAGGAAAACTACGACGGTTGTAATAAATGAATACAAATGAGGGTTGTAAGCAGACTACTGGTTCGATCAGCGAAAGGCTCCCCATGCACTATGACAGCGCAGTCCACATCCAAATGCCAGAATTAATTAATTGATCGCTTTTACACAGCGCTGTTCTCTGTTCTTGAGTAGACTAACTGCGTGCAGGCAGAACGGGCACCGGGGATGGGGGGGGGGGGGGGGGGGGGGGGTGGAGGGAGGAGTTGGCTCCTTTGTAACTGGCTCAATGGCTCACTGCTGGCTGGTCGCGTGAAGCGACTCTATGCGGGGATTCTGTATGCGGATATGTAACAACCACCGCGTGCTTGTTACATGTCGTTGTTGTTGTTTGCCGCTATTGTTTCTGTTACAGTTTTTGCCGCTGTTCTTGAGTAGACTGTTGTTCTTGTCCATATAATAATTCCCTTCTTTTTTCTTTTTTTTGTAATTCCATTTGAGGTAACTACAGTCACCATTGTTGTTGTTGTCGGATATGGTGGTTGTGGTGATTGCTGCTATTGTATTCATGCTGCGCTGTTGTGTTGTGTCTCTATTTTCTGTTGTTGCTGCCCCTTTTTTAAATCTTTTTTCACTTTTTTTCTTCTTCTTTTTTTTCTCATTTTTTTCCCTCACAATATCTTTTCTTTTCTGTTTGGAATCCGTACGGCCGCACCATAGTTATTGATGACGTTGACCGTGTTTGTCAGAAGAGTTCACTACGTCAGGAGACAAACTTTTCTGCTCTTCATCACTAAAGAGCGAATTAGCATGGCTGCGCACAAAGGAGTTGTTTGGAAGCAAAAAGGGTACTTCTGTTGCATCAAAATTATGTTCACAAACGACCATTTAGGCCGTAGAAGTGGAAATATTTGCCCATTTTCTACGTTGTCTGGCAAATTGTCTCTTCCGCAGGGGTCTATTTAAACCGCTCTCACGAGAGGCATTGGGTTAGCAGGTGACGAAACTGTCTGATGACGTGCTATGGTGTGCACACAACGATGACACTACAGTCTGTGTTATTGGTCGCTTTTTATATAGCGCTATTCTCTGCTCTCGAACAGACCCACTTCGTTCTTGTCGCACGTGATTCGGAATAAGCTGCTTTCTATAGCGTGTTTTAAATATTCACCGAAGTGAAATTCACGTACAGCGCTGTTTGGCTGGTACATGGCTGGTGCCACGTAGTGAAATTGCTGCCGTATCAGTGCACGTTGTGTGTACACTATACAACCATGCACCAGTTTACAGTGCCACTTCATTCGAAGCCACATGCGTAGTGTGTACGTATGTTTAGCTGTAACGTGCCACCTCACTTTTGGCAGAATGATCGGGATCTTTTACACGTTACTGCAGTAACACGGAGGTGGAACGGACACCGAAATAAGTCAGCACTGCATAAAAACAACAACGATGACGCGTTCAGGGAGCTGACTCTCGTCACTGGCACGATAACCGTCTGCCATTTTCCAGGCCATCATCAAGCGCCGTAATTTCAACAATAACAAAACAAGGTATCTTTAAAAATAAATATATAAATATGTATATACAGAGAGAGAGAGAGAGAGAGAGAGAGAGAGAGAGAGAGAGAGAGAGAGACACACACACACACACACACACACACACACACACACACACACTACAAAATATACAAAATATCAACGCAAATGCACACGCGTTGAAACACACGTTACACATCACACAGTTCTCTGCAGGTTCGCTGGTGGCTGATTCAGCCCTGACTAACACGTTCATCATAAGAAAGTCAGACCTCGCACCGCAATAAACAAGAACGTTCATCTCAGTGACAACCATAACAAAACGAATGATTAAACACCCATACTCCGTCAAGCACCGATCATATCACACAAGTTTAGCTCTGCAGATTTCGAAACAAAAGCCACGTTCAACGATGCCTGCTGTCAGCCCTGGTTCTCACGTTCCCACACCATGGCCGGAATTCTATCTCTTCAGAACTCAGAAAGGAGTGCCCACTCAAAACGCTGTCTCATGACATTTGTCTCCTACTACACTGCGTTCCTTGACTGTCCACCAATCGAACATAGTTACGCCGGTCCTACGACAGTTCCACAGCTCGACTGAAGTCCCAGTGCACGAGCAGCACGTGCAGCACGAGACTCACGTAAAACCCAAGTAACATCGACTTCACCAAGCCTGCTTCACACTCCACCTGCAAGGGCCGTCAGCAATACAAGAACAAGCCTGCTTCACACTCCACCCGCAAGAGCCGTCAGCAATACAAGAACAAGCCTGCTTCACACTCCACCGGCAAGGGCCGTCAGCAATACAAGAACAAGCCTGCTTCACACTCCACCGGCAAGGGCCGTCAGCAATACAAGAACAAGCCTGCTTCACACTCCACCGGCAAGGGCCGTCAGCAATACAAGAACAAGCCTGCTTCACACTCCACCCGCAAGGGCCGTCAGCAATACAAGAACAAGCCTGCTTCACACTCCACCGGCAAGGGCCGTCAGCAATACAAGAACAAGCCTGCTTCACACTCCACCCGCAAGGGCCGTCAGCAATACAAGAACAAGCCTGCGGGCACTTACCCTGCTCTGTGCCAACACATTTGACAGACTACAGTTAAGCTTGCTGATCCCTGCTGTAACCCGATCCGGTTCACTGGGCTCAAAGCACCATGTATCAACCAACTAACTAACAAATTAATCTTGCTATAATGGCAACTCGCGACAAATAACTAACAAATTAATCTTGCTATAATGTCAACTCGCAACAAATATCTAACACATTAATCTTGCTATAATAGCAATCGCGACAAATAACTAACACATTAATCTTGCTATAATGGCAATCGCGATAAACAAATAACAAATAACAAATTAATCTTGCTATAATGTCAACTTGCGACAAATAACTAACACATTAATCTTGCTATAATGGCAACTCGCGACAAATAACTAACACATTAATCTTGCTATAATGTCAACTCTCTAGAAATAACTAACACATAAATTTTGCTATAATGTCAACTCGCGACAAATAACTAACAAATTAATCTTGCTATAATGGCAATCGCGACAAAAAGCTAATACATTAATCTTGCTATAATGTCAACTCGCGACAAATAACTAACATATTAATCTTGCTATAATGGCAATCGCGATAAATAAATAACACATTAATCTTGCTATAATGGCAATCGCGACAAATAACTAACACATTAATCTTGCTATAATGTCAACTCGCGACAAATAACTAACACATTAATCTTGCTATAATGCCAACTCGCGACAAATAACTAACACATTAATCTTGCTATAATGACAATCGCGATAAATAACTAACACATTAATCTTGCTATAATGGCAACTCGCGATAAATAAATAACACATTAATCTTGCTATAATGCCAACTCGCGACAAATAACTAAC
>JABMCL010000188.1:277500-285000 GCA_018857735.1 Alviniconcha marisindica | reverse complement strand
TTTGTTGATGTTCTGGTTCATCCTTTCAAAACTAAATCGTCACCACGTCGTTTCGGTCTCTGTAAGTTTGTTGATGTTCATTGACAGCACATATTTTTGATGTCTCTAAGTTTGTTGATGTTCATTGACAGCACATAGCTTTGATGTCTGTAAGTTTGCTGATGTTCATTGACAGCACATAGCTTTGATGTCTGTAAGTTTGTTGATGTTCATTGACAGCACATAGCTTTGATGTCTGTAAGTTTGTTGATGTTCATTGACAGCACATAGCTTTGATGTCTGTAAGTTTGTTGATGTTCATTGACAGCACATAGCTTTGATGTCTGTAAGTTTGTTGATGTTCATTGACAGCACATAGCTTTGATGTCTGTAAGTTTGTTGATGTTCATTTTCAGCACATAGCTTTGATGTCTGTAAGTTTGTTGATGTTCATTTTCAGCACATAGCTTTGATGTCTGTAAGTTTGTTGATGTTCATTTTCAGCACATAGCTTTGATGTCTGTAAGTTTGTTGATGTTCATTTTCAGCACACAGCTTTGATGTCTGTAAGTTTGTTGATGTTCATTTTCAGCACATAGCTTTGATGTCTGTAAGTTTGTTGATGTTCATTGACAGCACATAGCTTTGATGTCTGTAAGTTTGTTGATGTTCTGGTTCACCCTTTCAAAACTAAATCGTTACCATATAGTTTCGTTCTCTGTAAGTGTGTTGATGTTCATTGACAGCACATAGTTTGTATGTCTGTAAGTTTGTTGATGTTCTGGTTCATCCTTTCAAAACTAAATAGTCACCGCATAGTTTCGGTCTCTGTGAGTTTGTTGGTGTTCTGATTCATTCTTTCAAACCAATTCGTCGCCATGCAGCCGCTTTTTCTGTGCTTTATTCCTCCAGTCTGTCGTGCGTGTTGCAATGTCGTTCAATGTCAAGCTCCTCAACAATTCTGTTTGTTGTTGTTGTTTTCTTCCGCGCGCACACACACACACACACACACACACACACACACACACACACACACACACACACACACACACACACACACACACACACACACACACACACACACACACACACACACACACACACACACACAACACACACACACGCACGCACGCACGCACGCACGCACGCACGCACACACACACACACACACACACACACACACACACACACACACACACACACGCGCGCGCGCGCACACCAGACGGCTCACGGACTGACGAACAAGCAACCAAACAGACGAACGCATTGCAGAAAGCTGCATTGGAACGAATATAAAGCGACTTTATTCTTGCAATATAGACTTTTCCGTTTGTTTGTTTTTATGCATTGACAGCTAGCTCTTTGTCTAATTTAGAATTTCCCTATTCGATCAACAAAACTATAGATTTATGTATCACAGCTTTGCCAAGTGGTTGTGTGTCAAAAACTGGAGGACGTTATTACAGACATGATGCGAAGCAAACAAGAGCTTGCAGACAAATGTTCCCCGTACAACGGTACCTTGACAAAGGTTCCCCGTAGAAAGGTACCCTGACAAAGGTTCCCCGTACAAAGGTACCCTCACAAAGGTTGCCCATACAAAGGTACCCTGACAAAGGTTTCCCGTAGAAACATAACCTGACAAGGTTCCCCGTACAAAGATACCCTGACAAGGGTTCCCCGTACAAAGGTACCCTGACAAAGGTTCCCCGTACGAAGGTACCCTGACAAAGGTTCCCCGTAGAAACGTAACCTGACAAGGTTCCCCGTACAAAGATACCCTGACAAGGGTTCCCCGTACAAAGGTACCCTGACAAAGGTTCCCCGTACGAAGGTACCCTGACAAAAGGTTCCCTGTACAAAGGTACCCTGACAAAAGTTCCCCGTACAAAGGTACCCTGACAAATGTTCCCCGTACAAATGGGAGAGAATGAAGAAAGAGCTAATTGGTTAACTGTGGAAAATGTTAACCAACTGTCAGATACATGACAGGCTGCCTGAGGTCTAAAGGAAAGGGAGATTGACAGTAACGTAGCCACACAGATGTAAAGGAAAGGGAGATTGACAGCAACGTAGCCACACAGATGTAAAGGAAAGGGAGATTGACAGCAACGGTAGCCACACAGATGTAAAGGAAAGGGAGATTGACAGCAACGTAGCCACACAGATGTAAAGGAAAGGGAGATTGACAGCAACGTAGCCACACAGATGTAAAGGAAAGGGAGATTGACAGCAACGTAGCCACACAGATGTAAAGAGACTAGCGGAGGAACTTTGCCAAGCGGCCGACGCTGACGGAGAGAGCGAGGAAGGAAAGACAGAGGGAGCGAAAGATCAGGACAGCTATACACAGCAGTAAGAAAGAAGATGCAGACAGACAGGGAGGCAGGTCGACAAACAAGCAGGCGGACAGACAAAGAGGCAGACAATCAGACAAGGAATGACTACAAGCACGTGCTCTGTTTATTTGGACAGTCGATCAAAAGTAAACAGAGGTAATCATCAACACGCCTTTGCATTGCCCAAAAAGGGCACATACAGATATGACAGGAGACTGCCTGCGAGTAGAGTCAGACAAAGAGCTCTTACTCTCAGCCACTGGCTGAGATATAGAGTTGTGCTGGGTCCCTACAAGCTAAATCAGTCAAAGTCCAACTGAACACACACACACACACACACCAGTGAACTCCTACGGCAAACCATATTCTTTTAAAACAAGCGCGCAGACAGCTCGAACGGGATTTTATTTTATTTTAACACCCACCAATTACGTAAGACTCGTAGACAACTCGGTCAGACTGACGGTGAAAATGACCGACATCTTCCACTCTCTGTGTGACACGGTTTACAGCCCGCTCGTTTTCCCTCTATGAACAGTTGCAGTTTTGCGCAAAGGAAAAGTACTGAAACATAAAGAGAAAAGCTGTGTCCGTGCATCATGATTCCGAGATTCACGGTGCATCTAGGGAGCTAAATATATTTCCGGGTGAAAGACTGGAATCAATGTTAACAAGCAAAAATACTTTCTTTTCCGTTGGTTTTGTACTGTTACGTTTTCCCTGACCCACATAACAAGTTACCAGCTTCTGTCCACCTCTGCTCCAATATTCAGTGATAGGATCAGTTTCGAAAAAAGAAAAAAGAAAAAAAGAGTGATTTGCAACGTTCAACACCTAACAGCTCACAGTCGATGCAGTGCCTAGGGCTCTGTGTTCGATGGAGATGTAAACCTTAGTCTTCCGTCTACTCCAGGTCCCGTTTCTTCCATCCGTGAACGTTGAAGCCACCGAGCGTGTCGAAACCCCGCTTCCAGCCATGCACGTTCATGCCACCCAGACTATCCAAGCCCCGCTTGTAGCCGTGGACGTTCATGCCGCCGAGGTCGTCGAATCCTCTTTTGTAGCCGTGGACGTTCATGCCGCCGAGGTCATCGAATCCTCTTTTGTAGCCGTGGACGTTCATGCCGCCGAGGTCATCGAATCCTCTTTTGTAGCCGTGGACGTTCATGCCGCCGAGGTCATCGAATCCTCTTTTGTAGCCGTGGACGTTCATGCCGCCGAGGTCATCGAATCCTCTTTTGTAGCCATGGACGTTCATGCCGCCGAGGTCATCGAATCCTCTTTTGTAGCCGTGGACGTTCATGCCGCCGAGGTCATCGAATCCTCTTTTGTAGCCGTGGACGTTCATGCCGCCGAGGTCATCGAATCCTCTTTTGTAGCCGTGGACGTTCATGCCGCCGAGGTCGTCGAATCCTCTTTTGTAGCCGTGGACGTTCATGCCGCCGAGGTCATCGAATCCTCTTTTGTAGCCGTGGACGTTCATGCCGCCGAGGTCATCGAAACCGCGCTTGAACCCGTGAACATCCGTGCCTCCCAAGTTGTCAAAGCCCCTCTTCAGTCCATCGACGGCGGTGCCCCCGAGCGAATCGAAGCCTCTCTTGTATCCATGGACATTGAATCCTCCAAGGCTGTCGAGACCTCTTTTGTATCCGTGCACGTTCACGCCCCCAAGGTCGTCAAAGCCTCGCTTGTAACCGTGCACGTTGACTCCTCCAAGGTCGTCGAAGCCTCGTTTGTATCCATGCACGCTTGTTCCTCCGAGATCGTCAAAGCCTCGTTTCCAGCCGTGGACGGAAGTGCCGCCTAGAGAGTCCAAGCCTCGTTTGTCTGCGTTCTCCTCCTTCTCTCCGAGGCTGCTCCGCTTGTAGCCATGCACCTGAAAGCCGCCTAGCGTGTCCAGGTAGCGTTTGTGGACCTCCTCGGAGTCTGCCCCTTTCGCCTTGTCCTTGGCGTCCTCCAGCAGCGCTGACGACAGCATCCGGGCTACCTCCCCGTTAGACACGTCACGCTCATCACGAACCTGAAAGCACATAGCACACTTTGTCACTTAGGTACTGTGCTGTGTGTGTGTGTGTGTGTGTGTGTGTGTGTGTGTGTGTGTGTGTGTGTGTGTGTGTGTGTGGGGGTTGTGGGTGTGTGTGTGTGTGTGTGTGTGTGTATGTATGTGTGTGTGTGTGTGTGTGTGTGTGTGTGTGTGTGTGTGTGGTGGTGTGAGAGAGAGAGAGGTGTGTGTGTGTGTGGTGTGTGTGTGTGTGTGTGTGTGTGTGTGTGTGTGTGTGTGTGAGTGGAGAAGAGAGAGGAGCGTGTGTGTGTGTGTGTGTGTGTGTGTGTGTGTGTGTGTGTGTGTGTGTGTGTGTGTGTGTGTGTGTGTGTGTGTGTATGTGTGTGTGAGTGTGATGTGAGAGGAGAGAGAGCGTGTGTGTGTGTGTGTGTGTGTGTGGGGTGTGTGTGTGTGTGTGTGTGTGTGTGTGTGGGGTGTGTGTGTGTGTGTGTGTGGAATATATCTATTGTGTGTGTGTGTGTGTGGGATATATTATATATATATATGTTGTGTGTGTGTGTGTGTGTGTGTGTGTGTGTGTGTGTGTGTGTGTGTGTGTGTGTGTGTGTGTGTGTGTGGTGTGTGAGAGAGGAGAGAGTGTGTGTGTGTGTGTGTATGTGTGTGTGTGTGTGTGTGTGTGTGTGTGTGTGTGTGTATGTGTGTGTGTGTGTGTGTGTGTGTGTGTGTGTGTGTGTGTGTGTATGTGTGTGTGTGTGTGTGTGTGTGTGTGTGTGTGTGTGTGTGTGTGTGTGTGTGTGTGTGTGTGTGTGTGTGTGTGTGTGCGTGTGTGTGTAAAGTGGATTGTCATTTGGAAGAGTGAGAACATATGTTATTGGTGCAATGTTTTATGGCAGACCATGTAATTTCCGCACTGGATTAATAAAGTTGCTCGCCCTGATAAAACCGTACTGGTTGACTGGGCGTAAAACACCAAGTTACTTACTTGCTTAATAAACTTGTCGTGTACATTGTGTCTTGTACATGTTTGCCCGTCCGTTCGTCCGTCTGTCAGTTAGTCTGTCTGTCTGTTTCTAAGACGGACTATTACTGCTTGATTTGTAAATCGTTCAATTTTCAAACGCTGTCAAAGTTCTAGTACAGGCAATCAATATGCCTCGCATTCAAAACAGTTCTTCAGTTGACTGAAGGTTTTCTAAACGTGTAATAAAACAGAATCATGAAACAGACACGCGTGCGCATGCACATGTACACACTCTCTCTCTCTCTCTCTCTCTCTCTCTCTCTCTCTCTCTCTCTCCCTCTCTCTCTCTCTCCTCTCTCTCTCTCTCTCCTCTCTCTCTCTCCTCTCTCTCTCTCTCTCTCCTCCTCCACACACACAACACTGGCACAGACACAACCCTACACCCCATCCCACCACACACACACCCACACACACACACACACACACACACACACACCACACACACACACACCACACTGTCACACAGACACACCCACCTACCCCCTTCCACACACACACACACACACACACACACACACACACACACACCACACACACACACCACTACACACACACGCACACACCACACACACACACAACACGCGCACACACACACACCACACACACACACACACACACACACACACACACACACACACACACACACACACACACACACACACACGCACACACACACACACACCCACGCGCACGCACACGCACACACACACACACACACACCACACACCACTATCACACACACACACACACACACACACACACACACACACACACACACACACACACACACACACACACACACACGCACACGCACACGCACACAACCACCACAAACAGAGGCAGAAAGAGGGGAGAGCAAGTGGTCGATAGAACAACCCCACACGGCTGCTGAACCCAACTGTTCTCAAACATGTCACAGCGCGCGCCTTTCTCAAACAACTGACGTGCGCTCCATCTCCGAAGTTCTCTGACGTTCTCTGACGTTCTCGAACGCTCACAGGAGGTGCCACGCTGTGATGTGAGAATGACGGCGACAAAAATGGGGACAATGGAGGAAGTGAGTCGAAAGACGATTTGTTGGCAGGGAGAAAGAAAAACAAACAAACAAACAAACGTTACTCGGTTTTTAATTTTTACCTGATGTAATGAATGGAAGCGAGATGAATGAATGGAATCTGCTTAGGGGCACTCTCAGGGGAACTGGTTTAAAGAGAGTTAATTGTCTTTCGTTTACATTCCCAGTTCTGCTATAAAACGTAGCTTGCTTTCCATCCAGTGTCCCCCCCGTTGATAGAACGGGCCCTTCACCCGGAAATGTGTTGTCTTAACCCCTTCACTCACTTCCCCAGCCTGCAAAATTTCCGGGCTAAAATGTACAAACATACGCGCCTGAAAACAGTATATTTGATGGTCCTCTAACAAACCTACTTTCAGTACTGTGCATTTTGATAGGAATCATTTCGAGTGCTCATGCGAAAGGAGCAAAAAGCCTCAGTGGTTTCAAGTCTGGCACTTTTGTTGATCGTTTTCCGAGTGACGGCGCGGCAAGCATGGCAGTAAAAGGGTTAAAGGAACTAACCTTCTAAAAAAACAACAGGTTTCGCTCAAGAAGTAGAAAGATCCAAATAAAATAATAAAAATGGAATCAAGGACTTTCTTCAAAATGCTCCCTTGTTTTTTCCCCGCCTTGATTTTATGTTAATTTTGCAAACTTAATTTCGTCAGCGACGGATAACGGGTATGACTGCCACACAACACCGGGAAGTGTCCGTTCTCTGTCGTGTTGCACGCAACGCAAAGCCTCTTTGACATCCGACACGTGATGCCCCCCTTTCACCCACCACACACACACCCACACACACACACACACACACACACACACACACCACACAAACACACCACACACACACACACACACACACTACCACACACCACACACCCCACACACACACGGACAACCAGACACCACCACAACACCAACTGCACTTCCACACACACAACCAAACACTCACAACCACACGTGACACCCCTAGTCACACACACACACACACACACACCACACACACCCCACACACACCACACACACACAAAAAAAAACCCCAACCACACACACACACACACACACACAAAACACACACACACACACACCACACACACAC
>JABMCL010000188.1:252500-272500 GCA_018857735.1 Alviniconcha marisindica | reverse complement strand
AGCCCCGGATCCAACTAGAGTCAACCTTAGTTAGCCCCAACCCCACCTAGCCCCAACCAGAACAAGCGCCAACCTTAGCCCTAGCTCCAACCCTTAGAACTAGCTCCAACCTTAACTAGCACCAACCTTAGCTAGCTCCAACCCCAGCTAACCCCAACCCCAACTAGCGCCAACCCTAGCAAGCCCCAAACCCAAACCCAAAGAGAGTCGACTCGCCCAGTAGCCTACACTGATGGTCCATGGTAAAACACTTCTCGGCCCACCCTTACGGCTTGAGATTAAACTTTAAACTCTTGTCACCAGTGGAATCAGAGCTCAGGAACTGAGTGAAAGTCGAGGTGGACGTCCTGGGCTCCCGTACCTAATAAACCTACGGTTTCTGTGGACGTAAAGCAACGCTTCAACTTGAACAACATCACCAGTGCAAGCCAGATACTAGAGCTTCTTCGCAGCGAAACCTCTCCCTCCCCCCCCCCCAATACCCCCCCCCTCCCCCCCCCCTTGCCCCCCCCCCCCCCCCCCCCCCCCCCCCCCCCCCCCCCCCCCCCCCCCCCCCCCCCCCCCCCCCACTTGCCACCCATCTTCCATTACCCTAATCCGCACCATCGCCACAAACCGCCCTTCCAAGTTATACAGTTCTTCACTTCAGGTCAGGAGAAGAAACTGGGTGCACGTGCATCTTGTTATGTATAGTTGTACGGTCTTAGCGGCAAAGATGGGGACGTCAGTCTTCTTGAAGGGTATATGCCAGTACGGCTGTAGCGTAGGCTACTTGTACACTCGGTGGTTTCCGTAAACAGTTGCGGAAAGTGCCGAAAGCAATGGAAGGAAACTACTCTTTGTGTCAAATGAAGCATACTCGTGGCAAAATTGCTTCATTTTTTTTAACCCCCAAAGGGTGAGTCTGATCTTTGCCGGAATTTTGAACACGTGTGTGAGTGTGTGTGTGTGTGTGTGTGTGTGTGAGAGAGAGAGAGAGAGAGAGAGAGAGAGAGAGAGAGAGAGAGAGAGAGAGAGAGAGAGAGAGGCGTGCGTGCGTGCGTGCGCGTGTGTGTGTGTGTGTGTGTGTGTCTCTCTCTCTCTCTCTCTCTCTCTCTCTCTCTCTCTCTCTCTCTCTCTCTCTCTCTCTCTCTCTCTCTCTCTCTCATCCTGAGGTGACGAAGTGCGGTTAAATGTAAATCAATAAACAAAGGGAGATAATTAGCGCTCGAAAGACGTCACAGGAACACAACAAAAGACCTGGATTGCATACGTAAACTCCAGCCAAGGTACATCTTCAAAAGTCGGTCTGCTTGCCTTCCTGTCTGTCTATCTGTCTGTCAGTCTATCTATCTATCTATCTGTCTGTCTGTCTGTCTGTCTGTCTGTCTGTCTGTTTATCTGTCTGTCTGTGCTGAGTGAGATCTCTAAATAGGTCAGCCTTGACTCTGGTTCTATAGCTGCTGATTCTGGGAACACCAGTTGGAGAGAAAGAAAAAAAATAACTCACGGGCATACTAATGAAGTACCGGTGTTGTACCGCTATGGTTGTTCGTGCCAGTACGCAGCTATGCTATGTATACTTGCGCGGTAAAAAAAATCCCCAAGCGAATAAAGTCGAAGAAACGGGCCAAATTCTCCGTCTGCTTCTGACGACGACTGATCAGTCCCCGTTGTGCATTGCGATAAGGAAGCCCGCTCACTGAATGCCTGTTGCATAGCCAGTACGGTACGTCTTTGTTGCATACCGCTGCACTGCAGCTGCTCGCTTTCCCCTGCCATGACAGTCCACCGACGCATGGTCGGCAAGAGACGGTGGCTATTCAATCAATAACCGCGAAATGAAAACCAAAGAAACGAAACAAGCGTGTCAGAATTGCGATCTAACCGGAATTTGTTCCTGCATGTCGGCTTGTTTGCTCTTCAGTGCTGGAGCAGCTAGCTGTAGAAAATTTCTGATTCTATCAACACGTGGCGTCCTAGGGACGACTTGTGTATACGACGAAAATGTGACACTTCCGTGTGGGTTCCTCAGCAATTGTGTAGGCTATCTCCGATAAAAGTGCTATTCGCGAAGCCGTCATTGTACACACGATTAGTTTCTAATGAGTTAGGTTGTTTGATTTGCATGTCCAGTGATCGCTGTAGACGTTTTTTCTTTTCTTCCAGACTGGTGTGACACCTATAATACCGGTCAGATACACGCCCGTCCACACTACTACTGGATTTGTGTGTGTGTGTGTGTGTGTGTGTGTGTGTGTGTGTGTGTGTGTGTGTGTGTGTGTGTGTGTGTGTTGTGTGTGTGTGTGTGTGTGTGTGTGTGTGTGTGTGTGTGTGTGTGTGTGTGTGTGTGTGTGTGTTGCAAACACCCGGTTCCCTTCTCCGTCTAGAAGATACACACGCACACATGAACATAATTAACCCACACTCACACACCACACACACACACACACACACACACACACACACACACAACACACAAACACACACACACACCATATATATATATATATATATATATATATATATATATATATATATATATATATAATATATTATACACCCCCCCCCCAACCCCCCCCCCCTCCCGGTATATGCTGATCTTAATCAGTGAAATACCGGAAGTTACCGGTTCAAGCGAACCTGGTGCGTTCCGAGATTCTCTCCACCCCCCCCCCCCCCCCCCCCCCTCCCACCCCCACCCCATCCCATTTGAAAATGTTTTAAAACAAGTTGAAACAATAAATGTTTCAAAAGATTGAAAATGTTTGGCAGAAGTGCGACTTTGAATGGGATTCTTTGGTGCGGAACCATCTTGTCGCGCTTCGGTGACGTCCCTTCGGTTTTGTGACCATCCCCACTCCGCGTGCCCTGGCGGATGGGTATTGTTGCTGCAGCTTCTCCAGCTAAACACTCCGGGGGCCACCCGGTGTACGCAATAGTGCACTGACAAATGACTTCCATAGGGTGAGAGGGTTCGTTCGTGGGGCCTTTTTTTAATTACACTGCTGCACGGTCAGCCATACGTCGTCTTCGGTGGATTCATGCCCATTTCTGAAAGGCGGATGCTGTTTTGCCAAGGAGCTTAGTTGTCATGGCTGTAGATAGTGCGCACATAAAAATGCTGCGCATAACAACCTTTTAATGCACCCTTGGTTTTCTTGCTGGTGTCAGTGTGTCGTGTCGGTTGAAGCCAGCGCTGGCCAGGCCGATATGTCTGAAATGGACGATTTGGCATTTTCATGCGAGCGTCTTATAAAGCTTATTTTGAACTTCTCCGGAGACTGGTCACAGAAAACTTGTAGAGTGTAGGACACTCCGTCTGGAGCTTGCTGTTGTTGTTGTTGTTGTTGTTGTTTCTTTTTCTGTTGTTGCTAATCATTATGAGCTTCTTCCATCTGGTAGGCGATTTCGCGTACCTAAATCAAATGTGTGTGTGTGTGTGCGTGTGTGTGTGTGTGTGTGGGTGTGTGTGGGTGTGTGCGTGTGTGTGCGTGTGTGTGTGTGCAAATTACCTAAATTACTAGTTCGTTTAATATGTAACCTTTGTATTTTCAATAACTGTTCTTTAAGTTTTAAAATATGTGTTACTGGTGTACTGTGCTGTGGTTAACGTTTAGCCACGTTTTAATTTCTCTGATGACAAAATAAAGTAACCTTGAATCTTGATTGTGTGTGTGTGTGTGTGTGTGTGTGTGTGTGTGTGTGTGTGTGTGTGTGTGTGTGTGTGTGTGTGTGTGTGTGTGTGTGTGTGTGTGTGTGTGTGTGTGTGTGTGTGTGTGTGTGTTGTAATGTGTTGTGTTCTGTTTATTGTTGTTGTTGGAGGAGGGGCTCTTCCTGCCACCGTGAAATCTTTAACATGCGCATGCCTGCAGCTCATCGTCTCATTCAAAGGACAAGTCAAAGGCGGCACATGTCAAAAGGTTTTCACTGTCAACGGCAGGACACACGCAGACGAACCGCGGAAGTCGTCACAGGCATAATTATAACGTCCTACATTTTACCCGCATTCCGCTTTTCCTATCAACGACATGGCACGCGTAGGCCACATATACATTAGACGCGGAATAATCAGTGACTGGTAAGACGATGTGCACAGCTAAACATGGGAAGACGAATAAAGACAGCCAAGGATGAACTTGAATCGCTGGCCCCCAATCCACAGCCGCGTAAAACTCGAACAGATTGACCGACGTAAGGTTGCCCCTAATATGTGAGCCCGACATCTGAGGACATTAAGCGTCACGTCATCCAACAGGAGAAAACTGACCAAGGTGCCTCCTTCCTTACAGGAACTGGGTTAAGCGAGAAATGGCTGTGTCCAGTAATCAGGAGTGTCCACAGAGGAAGGCTGGCGAAGACTTCAAAAGAGAGGCTATACATAAATGAAGCCGCACAAATGTAAGGCGGCCGGCTTGGTCAACAGGAGAAAATTGCAGGAGACCTTCAGAAGAAGAATTACTGCAAGAGGCCAGACGCGTGTCAGATAATCAGGAGAGTCCACAAGCGAAAACTGTACGAGAACCTCTGCTCCTGCCACTGCACCCCCCCCCCCTCCTTCCCCTCCCCTCCCCCCTCTCCCCCTTCCCCCCACCCCTGCCCACCCCCCACAAGAAATTCCTGCAACATACTGCTCATCCGTTTAAGCTGAGCTTACGAAAAGAAGAATGGACAAATTGCCAAATGACTCGAGTTTCTATCGTCGATCTTGTAACAGACAAGATGAGAAAACAATTCTTAAAGAGTGCACACACACACACACACACACACACACACACACACACACACCACACACACACACACACACACACACACACACACACACAAGGTTAAAAAGAACGCTGATATTCATAGAACAACACAAAACATGAGCACATTGTCAGCGCAACAGAAGATTAAAACTGTGGCATTGTCTTTGTCTTTTTCCCCTAGTACCAACGGCAGCGACAGTGTCTAAACAAAATTAATGTGTGCCATTTGACCAGTTGTAGTTTACTTAGTACATCGTCACCGATTGTTTATATATCTGCATTCACAGTCTTCCTGAGCCTTAATACTGACAACAGAAATACTTCAGCCATGGCACGAGTGAGTCTGACAGTTTTATTGGCCATTTTTGCGTGAGGGTAGGCCAGCGAGAAAGCGTGAAGGACGTCATTTCTACGTTGCTAAACTCCACCCAATGAGGCCAAACGTGGCAGTGCCACTTAATGCCCCGACACACGGGGCTCCTCCGAAAGGTTATTCCGGCCGCCGATTTTGATTTCTGCGACACGTTTGGATTATAAACGAGGCCTACAGTTCTCTTGTAGTTTACGGATCGAGTCTTACGTAAGGTCCATGTTTTAACTCTTCCCCTGCCAACAATTTTGCTACTGCTGGCAAACCTTGTTCCTAATGCTAGTCCCCAAGAGAGAGTGCAAAGTACTATGAAACTATGAAACAAAGTACTATGAAACTATGAAACAAAGTACTATGAAACTATGAAACAAAGTACTATGAAAGTACTATGAAACTATGAAACAAAGTACTATGAAACTATGAAACAAAGTACTATGAAACAGTCACTGGGAGAACTCTGAGTCCTTTAAGAACGCGTGAAAGAAGAGTCTTTCTGGTAGAGCTCAAGAGCTGTGTGAAGGTCGAGGTGGACGTCCTGGGATCCCCGTTCCTGATAGTCCCTACGGTCTCTGTGGATGTAAGGCAACACTTTGAAGAAGAAGAAGAAGGAAGAATGATCAGAACTCAGGAGGTGTGTGAGTCGAGTTGAAGGTCCTGGGCTCACGTCTTTAATAGTCCTTATGGTTTGTGTGGATGTACAGCAACATTTTGAAGAAGAAAAAGAAGTCTTTTGGGCCTTTAGGAATTAGCGCTTTACCAAGAATGTCATGTGACATCCAAACGGTAGGGGTTGGGGTTAGACACAGCCCTTGTGAGACCTTTTGGTAGAGCTCAGGAGCTGTGTGAAAGTGGAGGTGGCCGTCCTGGGCTCCCCGTCCCTAATAGTCCTTATGGTCCCTGGCGACGTAAAGCGTCATTTTGAAGAAGAAGAAGAAAAGAAGAAGGAGGAGGAGGAGGAGGAGGAGACGAAGAAGGAGGAGGAGAAGAAGAAGAAGAGGAGGAGGAGACGAAGAAGAAGAAGAAGAAGAAGAAGAAGGAGGAGGAGGAGGAAGAGTCGTCGAAGAAGGAGGAGGAGAAGAAGAAGAAGAGGAGAAGAAGAAGAAGAAGAAGAAGAAGAAGAAGAAGGAGGAGGAGGAGGAGGAGGAGGAGGAGGAGGAAGGAAGGAAGGAAGGAAGGATCGAAGGAAGGAAGGAAGAAGAAAAGAAGAAGAAGCCGTTCCTAACAGTCCCTTGTCTCTGTGGACGTAAAGCAACATTTTCAAGCAGAAGTCGTTTAGGCCAATGGGAACTAGCGTTTACCAAGAAGGTCATGTCACATCCAAAAAGGGTAGGGGTGGGGTCAGACACGGACCACCATACTGTACGTCTCGCTTCGATCTCGCAGTAAATCGTCGACAGCATCCTTTTGCTGTCCGGATGTATTTGGAAGCAACACGGGGACACGCTAGAGGTCTCGGCCGTCACGCTGCGGCTACGTGCACACGTCACGGAATGGCGCTGTCTCGTCAAAGCCATCTTGCTGCCCTCTTTCCCCGCTAATGACGTCCTGTTCCGGTGACAGGAAGGGCGGGAACCCAAACCATACAAGACTTAGCCTAAATGATGAGGAGGAAGACACAATGAAGGGGCGACTTTTTACGTATGTAGCACAGTGCCAATACCTACACTGTTAAATGGTTACTATGTAAAAGGTTGAGTTCGAGGTGGCTTTAATTTACTAGAACAGCTTAGTATTTATCACCTCTACCTTACGCGTGTGTACATGTGTGTGTGTGTGTGTGTGTGTGTGTGTGTGTGTGTGTGTGTGTGTGTGTGTGTGTGTGTGTGTGTGTGTGTGTGTGGTGTGTGTGTGTGATTCTGCCCTGGTGTGTGTGTGTTGTGTGTGGTATGTGTGTCGGATGCGTCGCTTGCGGGCGCGTGTGGTGTGTGTGTGTGTGTGTGTGTGGTGTGACCTGTGTCGTGTGTCAGTGTGTGTGTGTGTGTGTGTGTGTGTGTGTGTGTGTGTGTGTATTTGTGTGTAGATGTGTGAGAGTGGGAGTAGGGGCAGTGCGAAACATCCTGGAAATTGGCCTGTTACAGCTTTAAAAACATTCGAGGTCTGTTATAAATCGCGTTGCTTGAGCTATAACAGCCTGTTTCCCATTCCGTTATTGACTGCAGGAACAGCAGCCAAATACCTGGCGCTCCCCTTTGTTTCCCTGTTTTACACTGACGGCTCTGTGTTGTCGGCTGGAACTAAAATCTAATTTGCTTACAAACTCACATGTTTTCCATTCAAATGGTACCGTCAGGCAACTTCTGTCTGTTATCCAAATATCAAACGACAACCAGAATTGCCTGTTTTAAACAGCTAGCCCAGGTTATATTACACGACCCAGGAGATATTACAAAACCCAGGTTATATTACAACCCAGGAAATATTACAAAACCCAGGTTATATTACACGACCCAGGAGATATTACAAAACCCAGGTTATATTACAAAACCCAGGTGACATTACAAAACCAAAGTTATATTACAAAACCAAGGTTGTATTACAAACCCAGGTAATATTACAAAACGCCGGTTATATTACACAACCCAGGTGATATTACACAACCCAGGTGATATTACAAAACCCAGGTGATATTACAAAACCCCGGTTATATTACACAACCCAGGTGATATTACACAACCCAGGTGATATTACAAAACCCAGGTGATATTACAAAACCCAGGTTATATTACAAAACCCAGGTGATATTACAAAAAGCCGGTTATATTACAAACCCAGGTGATATTACAAAACGCCCGTTATATTACACAACCCAGGCGATATTACACAACCCAGGTGATATTACGCAACCCAGGTGATATTACAAAAACCCAGGTGATATTACAAAAACCCAGGTTATATTACGCAACCAAGGTTATATTACACAACCCAGGTGATATTACAAAATACAGGATATATTACAAAACAGGATATATTACAAAACCTAGGTGATATTACAAAATACAGGATATATTACAAAACACAGGATATATTACAAAACACACGCTTGTTTATGGCTGATACCCTATATCGCAGTTATGCCGGGAGTTCGTTCTGAACGACTCTGGCAACGACTCTAGCAGCAGGACTATGCCTGCAGGTCCTCGTGTTGCCACAGTCGTGCAGAATGACTCCTGGTCAGAAACATCAACACCTTGTCCTGGCCGGCCAATTCCCCTGAACTGTCACCGACTGAACATGTCCTGGCCAATTCCCCTGAACTGTCACCGACTGAACATGTCCTGGCTGGCCAATTCCCCTGAACTGTCACCGACTGAACATGTCCTGGCTGGCCAATTCCCCTGAACTGTCACCGACTGAACATGTCTGGGGCGAGTTGAAACGTCGACTGCTACATCAACAGCGGCATCTACCACAGACTGTACAGGATCTTCGTCAAGTAGTCTTCCAGGAGTTCCAGAGCATTCCACACGCGTCACCGAGATACCTTAACTGTCCTGTCCATGAGGTGCAGATGTCAAGTTGTGATAGACTCGCTTGTGCCTATATGCCCACGGTACTGAACTTGGTCATTTCCTAAATGACCCCATGCAGACAACAGCGGCAATGATTGCACTTTTAACTTGTTTCAGAATTCGAACGATTAAATGTTATTTCTTCTGCTCAAATTAAATTTTCGTCACATACTGTAAAAGTTTGTTTGTTTGTTTTTTAAATCGGTCGAAGTGTAGAAGAAGAAAAAAAAACAAATAATTAATTGTTGAAGCGTTATATTTAGACCTCGAAGACCTTAAACAGAGTAAATCTGACGGAAGCAGGAGAGAGAGAGAGAGAGGGAGAGAGAGGGAGAGCGGGAGAGAGAGAGGGGGAGAGAGAGAGGGGGAGAGAGGGAGAGAGAGATGGGGGGAGAGGGAGAGACAGACAGACAGACAGACAGACAGACCCGGACCCTTTCTTTAAGGAAACTGTCAGCTCATTGACCTTTCAGTTCCAGCTGGACTTAATCAGTGTAGTCTCCATTTCTCGACCGGTGACCTCCCCTGTCCAACAACCAGGGGGCGGGCGTGCCCTACCTCCAGAGATGGCAGCGGAATCCCAGACAGAGTTAGCTCCCTCTGCACGCACATCTTTCGCAGAGTGCCTTTCACCACGTCATTCGCGACATTGATCGTCAACGGTGACGTTGGAGGGCCGTGGGTCCGCTTTTACACTGTTTCGTACCTTTGGACTTGTGGAGAGAGAGAGACAGAGACAGAGACAGAGAGAGAGAGAGACACAGAGAGAGAGACAGAGAGAGACAGAAGACAGACTCAGAGACAGACAGACACACAGACAGAGACAGAGAGACAGACAGACAAACAGGCAGACAGACAGACAGGCAGAGACAGAGAGACACAGAGAGAGACAGAGACAGACAGACAGACAGAGACAGAGACAAAGAGAGACAGACAGGCAGGCAGACAGAGACAGACAGAGAGACAGAGAGAGAGAGAGGACTAGGAGAGAGAAGAGAGGACAATGAGAAGAGACTTGGGGAGGGAGAGAGAGACTGACGAAGCGTAAGGGAGAGGGGGTCAGACAGGAGAAAAGAGAGAGCGAGTGGGTGGAGGTACAGAGAGAGGGGGGGGGGGAGGGAGGGACTTCTTCAGGTGGTTTATTGTATTTTGGCCATAGACCCATATACAAACCGCAAATACAAAACTAAATTATGCACACAGACAGACAAATAAGACATACAAACAGCAAAACACACAGACAAACAAGACACATATCAACAAACAAACAAACCACAAACAAAAAAATAAACAAAAGAAAAGCGGACCAAACAGTCGCACCGGGAAAATGAGACATTATGGTGGTAGATGCGACAAAGTAATGTGTGTCGGTCTATAAGGTGGAGTCATTTCTAGTCAATATCATCCCAGGTGCTTACACATCTACATATAGTTTTCTTCTGTTAAAACATGGAAAATGAACTTTGATAGCAGTCGACAACCTGTAGTGTTTTTCCTTCTCAATATGTTCTGTAACGACTGAATACCTTTTTGTTCAAGAAATCTGATTTCTTAGATCCGTGTACAGAGGACAAACCAAAAGGAAGTGATCTTCATTTTCAACCTGGTTTTGGCAAAATACACAGTTTTTGTTTGTAGGACAGTCACTGTATCTGTACATATTGCTATTTATTGGCAGTACACCAAGTCGGAGTTGCGTCAGTGCTACTCTGAAACAATATATATCTATAACTGATAAATATTTTTCTGCTTCAAACATAACTTTGAAAGATCGATACATTTCATATCTTTCTTTGTCTCTGATGTCAGCAGTCCACTCCTGGGTGAACATGTCTAACAATCTTTGCTTGAAGACATACAAAAATGATTTGACGGGGGAGGGAGGGAGAGACAGAGAGAGACAGAGTGAAAAAAGAAAAGAAAAAACAAACGAGCACACGGATCAAAGAACAGAGAGGAAAACTTGAGGAGAGAGCGAGACTGATGGAAGGTAAAAGAGAGAGAGGAGAAAAGAGAGAGTGAGTGGGTGCAGGCAGAAAGAGAGAGAGAGAGACAGATAGACAGAGACAGAGAGAGGGAGAGAGAGACAGAGACAGAGACAGAGAGACAGAGAGAGACAGAGAGAGACAGAGAGACAGAGACAGAGACAGAGAGAGAGGAGAGAGAAGAGAAGAGAGAGAGAGAGAGAGACAGAGAGACAAGAAGAGACAGAGAAGAGCGAGATAAGAGAGAGAGAGAAGACAGAGACAGAGACAGATAGACAGAGAAGAGACAGAGAGCGAGATAGAAGAGAAGAGAGGAGAAAAGAAGAAGAAAGAAGACGAGAAGAAGGAAGAAAAGAAGAAGAAACAGACGAGTCAGAAAAGAACGAGAGGAAATTTGGGGAGAGGGAGACTGGGAGGGTAAGAGAGGCAGAGGAGAGGTGGAGAGAAAGAAAAGAAAACCAAACGAAGAGGAGAACAGAGAAAAGAAGGGAGAGAGAAGAGGAAGAACAAGGGAGAGAGAAGAGGAAGAAGATGAGAGACAGAAGAGAAAGAAGATGGGAGAAGAGAGAGAGGGACAGAAGAGGAGAGAGGCGGAGAAAAAGAGAGAGGTTATGAATGGAGGCAGAGAGAGGGAGAAAAACAATGAGACGGAGAAACAGACAACGACAGGCAGACTGAAACGCATCTAGAAAAGACGAAAATGGGAGATTAGAGAGAGAGGAAAAGAAGAGGAGAGAACAGGAGAGAGAAAAGACGGGAGCAGATTAAGGAGGAGACGGTGGGCTGAAAGACTAATTGGTGTGTTGGAGGAGAGGGGGGGGGGGGGGGAGATCGAGAAAAAAGAACGAAGACAGAGAAAAAATTATTCAGAACTAAGACCTTTATTACACAAGGATCACGACTTTAGGCAGTTGCCCATTCTTAGTCTGTCCTTGCTAATAGGCATGCCGGTGGGCTATAAATAAAACAACAGTTACCACACTGACTGCCTTCTAGTCACCTTAGTTCAGAGCTGTGTGAGAGTCGAGGTGGCCGTCCTGGGCTGTCCGTCCTAACCAGCCTTCTGGTTTCGGTGGACGTAAAGCTATATTGAACCATGCTTCGGCATTGGTCTCAGCTTGTCCTTAATATGTCAACCGACATCCGAGGACATTAAGCAACACTACCTACCACACTGACTACCACAGTAATGATGGCGGCGACGGTGATGATGATTTTAAAGTCAGAGCCAAAACACGACGAGAGAGACAGTTTTATTATGATGTTGCTGATGATGATGAGTTCCGTTTCGTTCAAGATGGTATCTATGCGCTCGGAAAAGCCCATATGCGCTCCACCCCATCTCTCAGAAGTTTCCCCAACGTTGCCTTTGAAACGGTTCCAATGTTCGTTGATGATGATGTGACATATGATTGAGACACATGGTGAACGACGACAATATAATACAATATAATACAACTTTACTGCCAAGTGTCAGTACAATGATTGCACGAGGAATGTTTTGTGGTGCCAAGTACACTCATCACACATTCACTCCAATCGTAAACCTTTAATTACAACAACAGCAAATAAACATGCAGGAAAAAAAAGTCATTCATAGATAAAAACATGAAAAATCCCACTGGCATCAAGCTGTGCATATCACATAAAATAAAATTGCCACTTCCGAGGACCCCCTCTTAAACGTTACTGTCCTAATAAAAGCAATTATAAGAATGATCGACAACAAATTAATTCAGTAATTAACCCCGCCGGCTTACTCCCCTGGCCACTATCACCCTGACCATGGCGCTGTGAATACGCAAGGTTTTGTGTGGAAGTTTTTTATGCGCTATATATAAATTTTCATTCATTCATGACCCATCCAAGATCCTACGCACTAAAAACATCCCCGCCTGGACTCAGTTGACACGGGAATGGGCCTAGTGCAAGCTCACCAATAGACGTCACTAGCCTGTTACACCACCCCACCCCCTTTGACTAAGTAGTCAAATGACTACATCGCGTAGAGACACACACTAAAACACAGTAAGTAGTCAAATGACTATATCGCACAGAGACACACACTAAAACACAGTAAGTAGTCAAATGACTATATCGCACAGAGACACACACTAAAACACACTAAATAGATAGGCATGTTTTGCCCAGGCTTTCCAGCAGAATCTAGTACATTGTCTGAAAAAAGGAGTGTCTGTTGAAAAAAGGTGTGGCTGTTGAATGTAGACGGATGCACATGAATGGAGGGGAAGGGGGGGGGGGGAGGGCAGAGCATGAGAGATCTAGGAAAGAGTATTGATCATTTATTAATTCTTG
Organism: Alviniconcha marisindica; assembly: GCA_018857735.1. Lineage (NCBI taxonomy): Eukaryota > Metazoa > Mollusca > Gastropoda > Provannidae > Alviniconcha > Alviniconcha marisindica. The sequence continues at coordinate 259,590 of JABMCL010000188.1, read as the reverse complement.
TACCTGAGTTGACGAGCGGGGATTGGTGTGCGCATGTCACTGTGTGTGTGTGTGTGTGTGTGTGTGTGTGTGTGTGTGTGTGTGCGTGCGTGCGTGCGTGCGTGCGTGTGTGTGTGTGTGTGTAACATGATTATTGTTTGATAGGCGATAATGGTAGACTACAATATTTAATAATAATAATCATGTACATTTATCATGCGCTCATCAACGCCCTGAGCGCTCACATAATACATATTAACCTAAATATGATATTCTATACACATGTAGAGCATTTAAGACTGTTTGTTTGAAATGTATGTTAATGTTTTTTTCTCATAAGATGTGTGTACAGCGCAGTGAGTTTAACCCTTGTTAGAGAAAAGCGCTTTATAAGAATTATTATTATTATTATTGTTATTATAGACAATGGAAGCAAGAACCTTAATTGGTCACACAGGAGGTGTGAGTGGGAGGGGGGGGGGGAGAAGCTGGGGGGGGGGGAGATACAACAACAAAAAAGCGAACACCGTCACCTTTACCCAACAAACAATTAACATTTGCAATGTCGGTTAACGAGACGAAAGAACCTCTATTTAATGAAATCATGGTAATGCAGGCAATCTTTTCAATGATCTATCCTTCACACACACACACACACACACACACACACACCACACACACACACACACACACACACACACACACACACAACACACACACACACACACACACACACACACACACACACACACACACACACACACACACACAACACACACACACACACACACACACACACACACACACACACACCCCACACACACACACAACTCTCCCCCACACACACACACACACACATCACACACACACACACACACACACACACACACACACCACACACACACACACACACACACACACACACACACACACACACACACACACACACACACACACACACACACACACACACACACACACACTCTCTCTCTCACACACACACACACACACACACACACACACATCCGCCATTCCCCAAAGCCTGATACACATTGACAAAAGCTCATCTGTGCCCTTGTTTTTGTCCCTGCTAAGATCAACTAACACTGCTTTTGTCCTTTGGGTTACAGGTGATTCTTGCAATCACAATAAGTAGGTTACTGTGGTTAATACTGTTATTCAGCAAAAGGTTAAAGAAAATGAGGGCAGTAAGCATCTTCAGAAACAAACAAGTGATTCATTTCTAACGGTTATCATTCTTAGAACAAAGCTCTTTAACCTGAAGCAACCTACGTTCAATGCACCAGTAGGATCTGTCAAAATCGGAATGTAATTAACTTGCTCGTTGAAGACTCGGTTCGGCTTGGGAAATGGTTTTTGTTCAATTATTAACTGTGGGCGTGGATGGCAATTAGGCCTGTGTGTAAACAACAACTCTGACGGGAAATTCTGTCGTTCGTGTGTGTGTGTGTGTGTGTGTGGTGTGCGTGTCCGTGTGTGTGTGTGTGCATGTGTGTGGTGTGTGGGTGGGTGCTGGTTTGTTCTCCGACTTCAGAAATCCAGGTCGTTCGTGAAATCAAAATGGATTCTTGATACGCCGAGCAACCTCTATTAGTTGTTGTGTTAATGCATGTCTACTGATTTTTTATTTTGATAATGGCCGATGACTCAGCTCTGTTTTCTTTTGTGTGATCATTTCTATTCAAGAAGAGTTTCTTCGTGAAATGTGGTAAAGGTAGGTTCACAGAGGAAGCCACATCGATTAAGACTTTGAACGAGTGCACTCTCATGGAGATCTGGGTTGTTTAGTCTTCACGCATAATTCAGCATGTGAGTGCTTCTTGCTTCAACAAGACCGCTTTGTTTGTTTTTCGGCGTTTCTCTGTCTTGCAGGAAAGTTTAAAGGAATTATTTCTGCTTCTAGAGCCATTTTCCCCTTCTCCTTTCTATAATCTTGACGTCAAATTATTGATATCGTTTAACCTGCTCCAAACACACGAGAAGTTTAGCCTCCGAAGGAGAGGTCTTTTAAAGAAAAGCATAAAGCTTAACTGTTTTCAGAAAATTGTGCACTAGTTGCGGTTTTGGGCCTTCTTTTCTTATCTTTTTGTTGTTGTTGTTGTTGTTGTTGTTGTGCTGCTGCTGCTGCTGCTGCTGCTGCTGCTGCTGCTGCTTTGAAAGTGCTATGAGCATGCTGTTAAACATGGATCTGTTAGGCTATACACATTATCGTCATCATCGATCGTTAGGCTTATCATGGTTCTAACTAAATAGGCTTAAGGTCGACGGCTAAAACGAAACAAGGATCTGAACCCCGAAACAGGTTGATTTGAACGTTTTTAACTGTAGCAATTAAGACAAACCACTATGCACATTTTCAGCCCATGTCAGTACGTCCTTTTTTTCTTTTTTTCTTCTTCTTTTTTTCAAGCAAAAAATAAAAACAAAGGCACATTTGTTTTACAAGCAAACAAGCGATGCGAGAAAACCTCATCTACACTACATGATATCATCTCTCTCTCTCTCTCTCTCTCTCTCTCTCTCTCTCTCTCTTTATAGCTCCAGCCAATAAACTCAGTAGACAGGGTAGACGTAGCGGAGGAGTAGTGGTTTGCATACGGAAATGTTTTGCGCATTTGTTTAGGCAAGTCACCGTGAAGTTTGATAACTTCATCGTACTTGAAAGCTCCAAAGCGCTACTAAATATCGACAAAGACGTTTTGTTTATTTTCGTCTATATTCCACCCAGTGGTTCACCTGCATATGCACAGACAGCTAACGGTGTAGGAGTGGAGCAAATTGAACACTGTCTGTCAGACCTTTATAACACAAGAGACGAATTCTTAGTCTTCATGTGTGGAGATTTCAATGCTCGGACAAGCCAGGAAAACGGAAGGGGTCCACTTGACAGCGTGTCAGGTAGCGGGGAGGATGAGTGTGTGTTTGAAAGGTCATCGCAAGATTTAGGTTCAAATGCTTTTGGGACGGAGTTGCTTAACTTATGCAGTGCACTCCAGTGCTCAATTCTGAACGGAATAAAAACATTCGGCTTTGATGACAGTGAAACGTATGTGTCTCAGACTGGCTCCAGCACAATTGACTACTTTATTGTATCAAACGATTTGTGCAAACAGCAACTACTCGAATCACTTGTAGTAGATAGCAGCTGTGTGGAATCAGACCACCTACCTGTGTCGTTAACCCTCAGACTCTCGCCACGTGCACCAAAAATGAAAGACGAGACCGAGGAAGTGAGGTGGGTGGAAAAACTTGTTTGGGACAAAGACAAAGTACCAGAGTTTCTTGAAATACTCACTAGTGCCGCAACTCAAGCTGAAATCACCCACGCTAGAGCCATTGTGTCTACAGACATCAACTTAGCTATCCATGCATTCGTGGAGTGTCTAAAAAAGGCAAGTGCGTGTATGGTTAGGAGAATAAAAGTGGGCGGAACTAGAAAATCAGCAGAATGGTTTGACCGAGATTGTTTTATTATCAGAAAGCAATGCAGAGCGAAACTGCGTAGGTACAGGCAGACGCGATGTGCATGTTTTTACATTATACGCCATTACACGAAAATATTTGTCTATACCAGGTGGAAAACTGTATGTTGCTTTCATAGACCTGAGAAAAGCATTCGATTCGGTCAGGCGGGACACGCTATTAAACATGCTATGTAGTGCTGGTATCTCTAACACCTTTATCAATGCAGTGAAAGCCATTTACGGTAAAGTTTTGTCGTGTGTGAGGGTAAATGGTGAATTTACCGATATGTTCGACTGTCCTCAAGGTCTCAGGCAAGGATGTGTGTTGAGCCCTACGCTGTTTTCTATTGTAATTAATGAAATCGCAACAAACGTGGCAAACGAAGGAAAGCACGGTATACAGTTGCTCCCTGGTTTGATCGAGCTTTTCATTTTGCTCTTCGCTGATGACCTGGCACTCCTGTCATGTTCGCCACATGGACTCCAAGTACAACTTGACTGTGTGCATAGATTATATATGGAGCTTGGGCTGAAGATAAATACTGAGAAATCTAAGATTATGGTTTTCAGAAAGGGCGGCTTCCTTGGGAGGTATGAACAATGGTCGATCGATGGAAATCAGCTGGAAGTGGTAAATAAGTACGTGTATTTAGGTTTTACTTTCACAACGTCGATGACCTTACAGGAAAGCGCCAAACAGCTGGCTTTGAAAGGTAAAAGGGCTCTATTCGATGTTTTAAGGCTACACAGCCGATTGGAACAAATGACTCGCAACACCTTTTTCAAGATATTTGATTCAAAAATCCAGCCCATTCTTTTGTACTCTAGTGAAGTGTGGGGAGTACTTGTAAAGGATAACAATCCGACTGAAAGTGTACATCTCTTTGCCTGCAAGAGATTTCTCAACGTGGCAGCCCGCACAGCAAACAAAATGGTGTATGGCGAGCTTGGTCGGCACCCTCTACAGATCAATTGTTACATCAGAGCTATAAAGTACTGGTTTCGTTTATTGAAGATGGATTCTGAGCGCCTGCCAAACCAAGCTTACCGCATGCTGATGAATCTTGACAGTAACGGTAAATGCAACTGGGCCTCAAGCATTAGGTCAGTGTTACAATCTCTTGGTTTTGGCTACGTTTGGTTAGCTCAAGGTGTCACAAGAGAAAACTGTTTTCTGCGCGTGTTTAAACAAAGACTTACAGATGTGTTCAGACAGGACTGGATGGCCGGTATTAATTCTAGTGACCGTTTTACCCAGTATCGCAAGTTTAAATCTGTGCTGCAACCAGAGAAATATCTTGACAGCATCCGACAAAAGTACTTTAGAGATGCACTCATCAGGTTCAGACTAGGTATAAGCGATATAAATGTTCACAAAAAACCGATGCAAAGCAAGTGATGACTGTCCTTTCTGGGAATGACTGTCCTTTCTGTCTAGGAGTAGAAGAGAACGAGTGCCATTTGTGCTTCAACTGTTCTATGTATAATGATATTAGACCCAACGTAATGAAAAACATAGAACCATATCAAGAGCCAGCACAGTTGGCGAGGCTCATGTATTCTAGGGATGACGGGACAGTAAGAAAGAGAGCATGGTATATGTTCACGGCTTTTGAATTGAGAAGACGTGCAGTGGACTCAATGGGACAGTGAAACTAGTGTTGGATTAGTCAGACACGCCCGTGCCGTGGAAGCGATTTTGGGTGTACTATATTCCATGTAAATGTGTGTGTGTGTGTGTGTGTGTGAGAGAGAGAAGAGAGAGAGAGAGAGAGAGAGAGAGAGAGAGAATGTTTGTGTGTGTGTGTGTGTGTGTGTGTGTGTGTGTGTGTGTGTGTGTGTGCGCCCGCGTGCTTGTGTGTGTGTGTGTGTGTGTGTGTGTGTGTGTGTGTGTGTGTGTGTGTGTTTGAGTGTGTATGTGCGATGGTGTGTGTGTGTGTGTGTGTGTGTGTGTGTGTGTGTGTGTGTGTGTTGATGTTGTGTATGTGATGGTGTGTGTGTGTGTGTGTGTGGTGTGTGTGTGTGTGTGTGTGTGTGTGGAGGCGCGTGCTCCCCCAGGCGCAACACGACTGTAATACAAAATGTGAAAATGTACACATATTGATAACTATCGTTACCCCTATGAGACTGGGCAGATGGCCTGAAATCATTAAAGAATTGTCATTGTCATGTCTCTCTCTCTCTCTCTCTCTCTCTCTCTCTCTCTCTCTCTCTCTCTCTCTCTCTCTCTCTCTCTCTCTCTCTCAAAGGCAATAAATGGTATGGTTCTGTTGCCTTATGTGCAAGGACTTTGTTCAAAATCCTGCGAAAACCAACTTTCAGCTGATTTTTTCCGATTCCACTGCGACTTTAAAGTTGCACGGTTATAAAAGGCATCAGAATGGCGTGAAAGTGTGAGTTAACTTATGCATGATGTCAATCAGCAAGCAAAACATTCTTTTAAAATCACTTAAACTGATGCAAATGTTAAAGTGGTTTGTTGTTCGCTGAACAGAGAATGCCAGGCTGCTTCAAAAACTCGAATGTCATATGTAACTGAATGAAGTGACGCTGTAAACTGGTGCATGGTTGTATGGTGTACACAGAACGTGCGCCGAGATGACAGCAATTTCACGCGGCACCAGCCAAGCAAAAACCAAATAGCGTTGTCATTACATCATGCACTTCGATGGATGTTAAGCATTCGCGCTATAAAAGGATACAGTCACTCATTCAGAATCGCATGCGACATGAACGCAATGAGTCTTATCGAGAGTAGAGAATATATAACGCGATAGAATCTAAGGTAATCTAAAATAGTATCAGTAAGGCGCTTACACCTAACGTGAAACCCAAGCAATAAGGTCAACAAAATATGTCCACAACCTTGAGCACAATGAACCCCACTAATTACATAAACACACTACAGCTCCTCATTGAACATCTTTCTCATCACTTCCAACGCACACACACACACACACACACACACACACACACCACACACACCAACGCACGACACACACGCACGCACGCACGCACCACACACACACACACACACACACACACACACACACACAGACACGCGCGAGTATATTGCCTATACAATATGCTTCAACACACAGCACACCCTTGAAATGCCATTTGTGTGTGAACGTGTCCCTGCATTTCACAGTAGGCAGACTAGTTAACCGTTACCGAATCAGAACTATCAGAACTATCAGACACACAGAAAGGGAACAATTTGACCGTATTACCTTTATTTTTGTCACCCATGTGAAAGAAGGTGGAATACTTCGTACGGTTCTGGTGCATTCAGGTCTAACTTCATCCACACCACGCGCGCATCCAGTCAACCAAAATAAAGATGTACCGTCGTCAGAGTCTGCCTGTAAAAGCCGCTTGTCAGGGCACCACCCTCACCCTCCTCCTCCGTCCACAGCCTCCCCCTCCCCTCCACACACACACAACACACACACTCTCTCACTCACACACACACACACACACACACACACACACACACACACACACACACACACACACACACACACACACACACATACATACATACATACATACATACATACACAAACACACACACACATGCACGCGCGCGCACGCACGCACGCACGCACGCACGCACGCACACA
>JABMCL010000188.1:242500-245000 GCA_018857735.1 Alviniconcha marisindica | reverse complement strand
AGCAAACTCGAACTGGAAAACCTTATTTTACAAGGATTGGAGAGAGAGAGAGAGAGAGAGGGGGAGAGAGAGAGAGAGAGTATACCGATTTGAATAGATGGCAGCACTGATTGCGATGTGCGTGTGCATATTGTCTGGAAAACCGTTTCTGAGTGGAATAAAACAAGACATTTATACAAAAGAGAGAGAGAGAGAGAGATTATGCCGTTAAAGTACAGTTGTGCTCAGTTTAGCCGATGCCAGTAAACTAACTTCGGGGGAAAACAACCGACTTTGTCTCCTTCGTCTTTTCAGGACGGAATCGACAGAGCTTGTTTGACGTCATACGTGCCCCAAGAGACGCAACCGGCCTGTTCCTGGTTCTCCGGTGACGCACGTGGCCTGCAGTGTGTCTTGGGTCATGTTGCACCAGCTAGGTACCAACCCCCAAGCGCTGACTCACCCCACCCTTCCTCCTACCCTCCACCCGCTGCCATAATTGATTACGCCGTAGGTCTCGAAAGACTGTCAGCTAACAGTTTTTCGTTGGTGATCAAATGGCAGTAAGTTTGTAATAGACAACTCAGGTTATATCAGGCGTTTCTCTTATAACCAACCACGTTGCTTACGCCAGTATAAATAAAATCAAACTCTTTTCTTCATTTCTTTCTTTCTTTCTTTCTTTCTTTCTTTCTTTCTTTCTTTCTCTTCTTTCTTTTTCTTCTTCTTCTTCTTCTTCTTCTTCTTTTCCCCTCTTCTTTTTCTTTTTTTTTCCCCGGACGGTCTGATTCATTCTTGACGCTGCTGCTTCCACGCTTTTAGTACCCGAACCTTCGGAGGCGCTGACCGCGTCGGTGGACAGCTGCACGAAGATAGGTGACCCTTCAGTGGCGTAACCATCCAGTTTCTGCGAGTTTGGAGCAAGGTTCCGGAAAGCGCTGACTCGGAGTCTGGCTGGGGACGAGAGAGGACAGACAGCACAGTCACAGAGTTTGGACAAGGACACACAGAGAGACACAGAGAGAGAGACGACAGACAGAGACAACAAGAGAGACAGAGAGAGAGAAACAGGCACAGAGAGAGAGAGACAGACGACACACAGAGCAGAGAGAGAAAACAGAGAGAGAGAGAGACAGCGACAGACAGACAGGCAGACAGAGACAGAGAGAGACAGAGACAGTGAGACAAAGAGACAAAGACAGAGTACCAAGAAAAAGACAACAACAACAAAACCAACTAACATCACCCGAAATCTTCTCAAATGCGACGCGACATCTCAGAATCTGTTTGTACATCGGGTCGAAGGAGAGTGAATTTCACAAAATACTCGGCATGTGTGGCAAAAGTATCAAGTACTTCAATAGCCAACCTTTTCCTGTTCTTCAGTGCTAAAGAGCGAACCAACATGGTTGCACTCTGAGGTACTCACAGCAAAAACTAAATCTTCTTTTGAATAAATCTTGATAGAACAGTCCAACGAAGCATGCAGATAGAAATGTTTGCACATTGTGTACGTTAACAGACCAGCTTAATCTTTGGTTCGGTTTGCACATAAATAATAATAATAATAAACATAAATAATATATAATAATATATAAATAATAATAATTAATAAATAATAATAGGAATTTAAGACGTTTAGACAAGCGCACACTTAAAGACACTACACACACACACACACACACACACACACACACACACACACACACACACACACACACACACACACACACACACACACACACAGATTTTAACGACTATTTTGAAGGCAGGGCTAGAGGACATGTGATACAGAGCGAAACAGAGAGAGTGAGTTCAAGATTTGTACAGAAGAAAAGCTGTTACTGGCCATTATACTATTTGAAGAGGTACATTCTAAGGTTAGTTTTGAAGGCAGGGCGGGAAGGGCTGTGATGGAGAGCGAAAGGAAGAGAATCGAATTGCAGATTTGTGCAGCAGAGAAGCAAAATCCAGGACCAGCAGGGAATTGGGTCAGGCTCCCTGAGGCCAGACGTCAACGGATGGCTCCCAATCCAACCTGGCCCAATTAAAGTCTGCCATTGTTTGTGGGGTCCCATAACGTCTTAACTGCCACAGCAGCGGGGACCAACCGTGGCGAGGAGTCTTCGATCTCAGATCTCAACATTCGCCCGACCAATTAGCAATCTGCAGCAGTTCCATTTCATCTGAGGAATCCATAGCTGTATGTTTTTTCTTCCTTCCTTTGTTTTCTTCCTTCCTTTCTTTCTTTCTTTCTTTTCTTCTTTCTTTCCTTCTTACCTTTTTTCTCTCTGTTTCTCTGTCCTTCTTTCTTTCTTTAATTTTTTCTTGCTTTCTTTCTTTACTTCTTTCCATCTATCATTTTTTTCTTTTTCTTTCTTTTTTTCTTTTTTTCTTTCTTTACTTCTTGCAATCTATCATTTTTTTTCTTCTTCTTTTTTTCTTGCTTTCTTTAGCGTATCTTAAGTTCTTTACCACCCCCCCCCCCCCCCCCTCTCTCTCTCTCTCTCTCTCTTACTTG
>JABMCL010000188.1:235000-237500 GCA_018857735.1 Alviniconcha marisindica | reverse complement strand
GTGCGTGTGCGTGCGTGGGTGCGTGCGTGCTGTGGTGTGTGTGTGTGGGGGTGTGTGTGTGTGTGTGTGTGTGTGTGTGTGTGTGTGTGTGTGTGTGTGTGTGGTGGTGTTGTGTGTGTGTGTGGGGTGTGCGTGGGGTGTGTGTGTGTGTGTGTGTGTGTGTGTGTGTGTGTGTGTGTGTGTGTGTGTGTGTGTGTGTGTGTGTGTCTGTGAGCAGATGATACGAGAGAGAGAGGAGGAGAGAGAGAGGGAGGGGAAAAGAAGCTATTTCAGACAGCACACGACGAGAAGAGCAGAGACAGACAGACAGACAGACAGACATAGACAAACAGACAGAGACAAAACAAACAAATGTTCCACAGATTAAAATTTATCATTTAGATGGAAGTGTAGAAGAAAAAAAGAGTTTAAAAAAAAAAAAAAGCAAGTAATTAATTGTTCAGGCATAAAACAAATTTTATCTGGAAGACCTTAATCGGAGTAAATCCTGAGATAAAAATAGGAGAGAGCCTACTCCATTCATAAAGAGCCTACTGGGTGCATCAGTTCCCCCACCCCAACCCCCAGCCGAATCCGATTATGGGCCCACCATGCATGCTAAGCAGATTGCAAAGGGGTTATTAAAAACCTGATCCCGGCGGGGACCATTATAAGGTTGGTTGCCTAGGTCAGACACCTGAGTTGTTCATCAGTGACCACTGGCACATAATGATGAGAAGATAATATCTTCTCACCAAAAAATCGATCTTTTTTTCTCGATAGTATTGGGCTGATATTTTCAGCCCATTATTATCGGGTAAAAAAAAACGTCGTCTAGGTGGTAGACTCCGTTAGCATGGGAGAATGCTCTCGGCTGACACACCTAAGAAGTTCTAAATGAAGGAAGAAATGTATTCGGAAGATTTATTTATTTTATTTTATTTTTTAATGTGTTTTCCTTAATTAGCACTAACTTTGGACTATTAAGGGGAGGGGGGGTGGGGGGTGGGGAATAAAATCCTGAATTTACAAAGTTTGAGAGTAGTTGCAAAGAAAAGTAACTCTGGAAGCACGGATACTCTGTCCTTGACCTACGGGTCCATAATGGATGTTTGAACGTCAGACCTGAAAAAATGGCGCCAAAGTTGTTCAAGCTTCAAGGCAGCTCAACATATACAAGGCGATATAAGGCTCAACGGTGACTACCAGTGCCTGGATCCAATAAATGCACAGACGCAATTTTCTACGAAGGACTAATTATGTAGGTCGAAGTGCAGAAAAAGAGAAAAATAAAAGACAAGCAAGTAATTAACTGACGAGGCGCTATATTTAGATCTGGAAGACTTTTAACAGGATAAATGTGACAGTACAAGAGAGAGAGAGAGAGAGAGAGAGAGAGAGAGAGAGAGAGAGAGAGAGAGAGAGACTCCTACTCCCTTCACAAGGTACGAGGGAAAAGAGGAAGATAAAAATAAAAAATTACTGGGTGCTTCATCATCATCATCATCATCATCATTCTACTGCGTCTTACCTAACTGCTTTAGCTCAAAGCGCTTTAAACTCCAACGCAAAGTATGCGTCAACATTAAGAACCCTAAAACGTGGACAAAATTGTGTCAGACATTGACAAATGCAAGGCTGTACCAACCATGGACACCTCTCGCAAAACCTTGGAACAAGTCGAACAGGCTGATCCACTCGTTGTTTGACTATTATTATTATTGTTGATTCTACAGCAAACTCCGGCCCTAACTGAAAGATAAGCAGACACTTTTTCATCTAGTCTGTCGTCGTTTGTTAGTGTATTATCTTCCTTGTTTCCTTTTTAGTTTTAAAGTTTTTTCACATAATATAATGAATTAGACTGAGCTTACAATTACCACGATAACAACACAGAAGTTAAGCCCACACAATAACAGACCTCAAGAAATGAAAGGGGGGGGGAGAAGCATTATTTGCAGTCGCAAAAAACAAATATTACATGTCTGACCTGTCTGTTTGTTGCTTGAGAAAGGGTCTTTCCACTGAAAACATGCGCATGTTCTGTATTGTCTAATTAAGATCAGTATTCTTTTTTAATTTTGTGTACATTTTGGACTTTTTCAGAACGCTAGCGGTCAACTTTGTTTCAGAGGTAGGCTTTTGCTTTTGCGTGTGTGTAAAAGGAACCGAATAAAACCTCCAGCTGGCCGAGACTATAGGAAGCGTACCAATGACTGAAAACCAGAAGAACTGCGAAAGTCAAGAATCGACGAGACGTCGAGCAGGCGGCAGCATGAGCTTTATCAGCACAATGAATAGTGGGAGGTTTGGGCGCTAAGACGTCGCGGGGGCTGTCAGGCGTGGGAGTGGATTAGACTCGGAAACCATTAATCTGCTTGTCGGACATGGGGCGGGCAGCCTCAACTGTCCTATTAGCGCTGACGGATTGGTTCAAGGTAACACTGCATCTGTCTGATTCGCTTCCTTACCAGTCAGATGACCGACGAGTCACTCTACCCTAGCCTGAAGTCATCTTCTG
>JABMCL010000188.1:217500-230000 GCA_018857735.1 Alviniconcha marisindica | reverse complement strand
GAAGAGAGAGAGACTGAGGGAGAGAGAAGAGAGGAGAGAGAGAGAGACTGAGGGGAGAGAGAGAGAGACTGAGGGGAGAGAGAGAGAGACTGAGGGGAGAGAGACAGAGACTGAGGGGAGAGAGACAGAGAGACAGAGAGAGAGACTGAGGGGGAGACAGAGAGAGAGACTGAGGAAGAGAGAGAGAGACTGAGGGAGAGAGAGAGAGAGACTGAGGGGAGAGAGAGAGAGAGAGAGACTGAGGGAGAGAGAGAGACAGAGGGGAGAGAGAGAGAGCAGCATGTAGTTCAAAGGCTTTCCCTGTTATTCTTTCCGTCAACACTAGGGATTTCATGGCTGCTTGAATTTTGTTGTTACGTATTCTGGTCCCTTGTCAAATGCGCCCATAACATTAAATGGCTCGCACAATCCAGTGGTAGATTATTTTTTTAAGACCGTCACGCCTCTTCTATTTGATGAATATAATAATAATGACGGGCAGTATCCCGAAAGCCTGCCATTCAAAACAATACAAAACGAAACAAAACAAGACAACAACAACAAAGAACGCTGATTTGCAGCTTAATGATAAAAAACACACAAGAATATAAATGCGAAATGTTCCCATGTGGAACAACTGAAAAACGGCGACAAATGCTGTCAGCATTGTTCCGAGTCGATTCAGTTGTACCATACACATTTTCAAAATAGGCAGCCAACGAAAATCACAAAATGCATTTACGTGCAAACGTCTTTGACTGAAAATTATTTTACTTAAGCAGCTTAACTAGCGTAGTTATAGTTATCGTCCGAGCTCTTTCGTGTTAAAGCGGTAATACAAAATCTATAATACCAATAATAATAAATAATTCTTATAAGCGCTTTTCTTTAACCAGAGTTAAACTCACTGCGCTGTACAAACATCTTATGACAAAAACCACATTACCATACATTTCAAAACAAAAACCACATTACCATACATTTCAAAACAAACAGAATCTTAAATATTATTGTCTAGCTACCATTATCGCCTGTCAAACAATAACCATGTTACACACACACAGACACGCGCACACACACCACACACACACACACACACACACACACACACACACACACACACACACACACGCACGCACGCACGCACGCACGCACGCACGCACGCACGCACGCACGCACGCACGCACGCACGCACGCACGCACGCACGCGCGCGCACACACACACACACACACGCATGCACGCACGCACGCACGCAAACACACACACACACACACAGTAACATGCGCACACCAATCTCCGCTCGCCCACTCAGATACAAAAAGTAATAAATAATAAATACTCTTTCCTAGATCTCTAATGCTCTCCCCCCCCTCCCCCCTCCCTATTCATGTGCATCAATCTACATTCAACAGCCACACACACACACACACACACACACACACACACACACACACACACACACACACACACACACACACACACACACACACACACACACACACACCTTTTTTCAGACAAAAGTTATGACCCATCGAGGCGTATGACACTAGCTTATAAATATGGTCAATACTCCTTTACAACACAGTGAACATCCAACAAAACCAACTGAATGCAGTCACTGAATAATAAGTGTACCCTTATATTCACATTCCACTTGCTGGAAACAGACTAAAACAAAATTCAGACAAATTCTTTGCGTTATATTCAAGGCAAAATTAGGCACGATCTGAACAGATGAAATACAGTGTAATATGACCCAATAATAGTGCTGACAGGTCAAGAAACGGCATGTCTGTAATAGCGTCTCTGCTTTAAAAAGTCGTTTAGGTTCTTAGATGAATTCCTGGACGCTTAGGACTATGTGTTCGTTTTTCAGAAGTCGCAGATCTAGGTTACAGTGCTGCAGCGTTCTAAGGTCGGTTTGGTTGCTATGCCAGGGAGAATAAGTAATGTGCTTGCATGGATGTTACCATAGTAAGGGCATGATGTCGGTTTGACTGCTATGCTGGGGAGAGTAAGAGATGTTAGGGCACTAATGTCGGTTTGGTTGCTTAGCTGGGGAGGTAAGTAATGTTAGGGCACTAATGTCGGTTTGGTTGCTTAGCTGGGGAGGTAAGTAATGTTAGGGCACTAATGTCGGTTTGGTTGCTTAGCTGGGGAGGTAAGTAATGTTAGGGCACTAATGTCGGTTTGGTTGCTTAGCTGGGGAGGGAAGTAATGTTAGGGCACTAATGTCGGTTTGGTTGCACAAATTATGCTATGGAGAGTAATGTTAGGGCACTAATATTGATTTGGTTGCTATGCTGGGGAGGTAAGTAATGCTAGGGCACTAATGTCGGTTTGGTTGCTATGCTGGGGAGGTAAGTAATGTTAGGGCACTAATGTCGGTTTGGTTGCTATGCTATGGTAAGTAATGTTAGGGCACTAATGTCGGTTTGGTTGCTATGCTAGGGTAAGTAATGTTAGGGCACTAATGTCGGTTAGGTTGCTATGCTAGGATAAGTAATGTTAGGGCACTAATGTCGGTTAGGTTGCTATGCTATGGTAAATAATGTTAGGGCACTAATGTCGGTTTGGTTGTTATGCTATGGTAAGTAATGTTAGGGCACTAATGTCGGTTAGGTTGTTATGCTATGGTAAGTAATGTTAGGGCACTAATGTCGGTTAGGTTGCTATGCTAGGGAGAGCAATGTTAGGGCACTAACGTTGATTTGGTTGCTATGCTGGGAAGAGTAAGTAATGTTAGGGCACTAATGTCGGTTTGGTTGCCATGCTGGGGAGAGTAAGTAATGTTAGGGCACTAATGTCGGTTTGGTTGCCATGCTGGGGAGAGTAAGTAATGTTAGGGCACTAATGTCGGTTTGGTTGCCATGCTGGGGAGAGTAAGTAATGTTAGGGCACTAATGTCGGTTTGGTTGTTATGCTATGGTAAGTAATGTTAGGGCACTAATGTCGGTTTGGTTGTTATGCTATGGTAAGTAATGTTAGGGCACTAATGTCGGTTTGGTTGCCATGCTGGGGAGAGTAAGTAATGTTAGGGCACTAATGTCGGTTTGGTTGCCATGCTGGGGCGAGAACAACCGGACAGATGTTTGAGGTCGGTGCTTAAAGCCTCGCTTCCCGAAGGAATAACTGCGGGCCGAAACCCCACTCTTGTGCAGTCGCGTCAATATCAATTAAACATTTTAACAAATGTGATGGCGGCGTGTCGTTTTAGCCTGTAACTCCGTCCCCATTTCACCGATTCAAAATTAATTTTTACCCAAATGGACACGGAATAGGATGTACTGTCAAACACATCCTTGTGGTTTGAAAATCTGAAGTGTTATCTGAATCTCTGCCGTGTTTCAGGTACAAACTCTCTTGTTTGCCAGAAATCTCAAAATGCGTCGGAGCAGAACTGTAATGTTTACTGGTCAACTAAATAAACTAAATATGATGCCTCGACAATAAGTTGCTTGCTTGCTTCTTCTTCTTCTTCTTCTAACTTTTTTTTTTTTACTCTACACTTCGACCTAATAATTGCATAAATGTGTGTGGGAGTGTATGTGTGTGTGTGTGTGTGTGTGTGTGTGTGTGTGTGTGTGTGTGTGTGTGTGTGTGTGTGTGTGTGTGTGTGTGTGTGTGTGTAGAGAAGAGAGAGAGAGAGAGAGAGAGAGAGTAGCGTGTGTGCGTGTGTGTGTGTGTGTGTGGGGGTGTGTGGGTGTGTGTGTGTGTGTGTGTGCGTGCGTGTGTGTGTGTGTGTGTGTGTGTGTGTGTGTGTGTGTGTGTGTGTGTGTGTGTGTGTGTGTGTGTGTGTGTGTGTGTGTCTGTCTGTCTGTCTGTCTGTCTGTCTCTCTGTCTGTCTCTCTGTGTCTGTGTGTGTCTGTGTATTCGCAAGTTAACGCATGAGGAAACGAGGAGAGGGAGGGGCTGAAAGGTTTATGTGTTATACGGCATTGCTGTCCTGCACTTGCCTAAGTACAGAAAGGCAATGCCATATTATAACACATAAACCTTTCAGCCTCTCCCTCTCCCCATTTCCTGTCTGAAGATACTGGCGGGGGAAAAAGTTGAATGACTTCGCAAAGCACAATTCAGACAGGCAGAACTTCGTATGGTAGACGAACCGTCTAGAATCTACAGACAGAGCATTCATTCTGATATCTCTGGGTTTTCTGCAGAGGCGGGGAGGAGCTTAATTTCAGCATCTGCCGTACCCTCCATCCCCACTGAACAAGGCAGTGTACTAGGTCTCGTACGTATCTTGAACGCTTTAGTCCTGTCGTGGTCTTAGCGCGGTGCTGTGAATGCGGTGGATAATGAGGCCCTCGTCAAGGATGAGGGGTCCTTCAGGTCCAGATCAGCCTTGAGGAGATCATGTCGTCAGGACTGGCGGAGCTCTAGACCATGTGGTCTATAGGCGGAGCTCTAGACCATGTGGTCTATAGGCTGAGCCCTTGCGCTGAGATACAGTACACTCCCTGTTTGGTGTGTGTGTGTGTGTGTGTGTGTGTGTGTGTGTGTGTGTGTGTGTGTGTGCGTGTGTGTGTGCGCGCGCGCGCGTTCGTGTCGTATGCGTTGAATTTTGAAAACATGTACTTACATTTAAAGACTGTGTAAACACTCAGGGACTGTGCGGGTTAGACACACGCTCTAAACATCGATTATTGCTATTACTATTCTGTGCCACGATTCCGTCAATTTTAGTTTCCTCATTTAGACAGTTATAAGGATCTGCAGGTCTATGTTTATATATGTTGAGAGAGAGAGAGAGAGATCATAGTGTATGTAAGTGTTGGAACTCCCTTTTTGCCGCTGGAGTTCATAACCACTGTATGTGTGATATTTAATTGTATACAGGTGCTGATATCAAATGTCCCCCAAACCCATTTATTTATTTTGGTGTTGAAAACTTTACTATAGGAATGAGTAGTCACTGAGTACAAAATTGAAAATACTGTTATATATATGTTTTAGACAGCTGTTCTTTATGTGTTACACCTGCTTCTGTTTTTAATGTGTTCAGCTTAACTACAATTGTTAATGTGGCAGAGCTGGTGTGAGCGAAGAGAAAAATTCCGTTTAATTGTAAGGTTGCAACGGACAATAAAGTATTTTGAATTGAATTTGAAAACCACACAAGTGCATGTATACTCATGCAAACTATTATAGCGTACAAATCAGTGCACCCGCACTCGTGTCTTTGGTATTGTTGATGACGTAACGTTCTATTTACAGAGCTACGAGCGACGGTACTGTCGGGATTTTAAAGACGATGTTGAAAAGAGCTGTCAGCCTAATGGTAAGGCGTTAGGCTGGTAAGCAGACGGACCTCGGATCCAGTCCGCCTCGGCTCTCCTTTCTCTTCAAAAGTTGCGGTTCGTCGGCACCGTGTGGTTTTGTCTTTGTCCGCCACAATAAACGAAACATTAAAATGGCTTACTCCGCTGCCAATCTGAGTGAGCCGCTTTGGCCCAGCGGTAAGGCGTTAGGCTGGTAAGCAGAGGGACCTCGGTTCGAATCCGCTTCGGCTGTCCTTTCTCTTCAAAAGTTGTAGTTTGTGGACACTGTCTTGTGACTTTGTCCCTCACAATTATGAACTGTTAAAATGGCTCTCATCGCTGCCCACCTTAATGCAGGAGCCATTCTGGTGGTGACAGTGTAGCGATAGGTATATAATCTCCCACTTCCCCCTTTCTCCCCGTCCCTAATAAGCCTCATGGTTTTTGTGGACGTTAAACACTATGTTTACTTTGCCAATCTGAATGCAGGAGTCATTCTTGCGGTGACAGTGTAGCGATAGATATACCCCCCCCTCCACCCTCCTCCCCTCCACCACACCACCACACCCACCACACCACCACACCACCACACCCACTACCCTACCACACCCACCACACCACCACACCACCACACCCACCACACCCACCACACCACCACACCCACCCACTGCTTGGGATGTGAGTACCTCTGTGAAGACAACTCGGGGTTAAGCAAGTGGATCATTCGAAAGAACGAACGTGTCGCTCATAAAAAGTGAAGGCCTGTACACGACATTTTTTAGACCTTGCAGCCGCTCCGCTGACGCTGGCTGAGCAGGAGTGTTCAGAATAAATATTACAGGCTTTCCTTTTCTTTCTTTTTTCTTGTCTTTTTCTTTTTAGTTTACAAAGGGAATCCTTTGGTGATGTCCTCTTGATTGCTTCAAGAGGTGTCAGTCAGACCACACATGCGATCATCCTCAGATTCAGCGAGCTTTTCTACAAAAAAATGGCGCGTGTCAGTGTTCGACATCCACCGCCGAAGACTCCTGTGTACGCATTGTTTTGGACATTCTGCGTCGTGAGAAATGAGCCAGCAGACAGACTGACGGGCAAAGCAGCTACCTCAAATGGCTCGCGTCTCGGAACATCTGAAGTGCTGAGGAACGTAAGACACTACCTGCAGGGGCACAAAGCCAAGGACATCACACCATCGATCGCCTGGAGGAGCGAGGCGTGGAAAGAGGAAGCGCTAGACGATCTTCCTTGAAAGGACGAAAAAGGGCCATCGGCAGTCAGACGAACATTGGAACCGTTTCAAAGGCAACGGTGGGAAAGCGACTGAGAAACTGGTTGGAGCGCTTGTGGTTCCAAGCACACCAAATAAAAAGGACGCTGATTTTCAGAGGATAACACAGCATATGTGCACCTTTTTAGGTAGACCGCCTTTTCCCAAGACTGACAGGTAAACGATGACAAATGAAAAACGAACATTGTCTACTTAGACTGGTTAAGTTATTGCTGCTGGAGTATCTGAAAGTGAAGAATCTTCATTCTTCAACACCCTTCAACATTCTTCAGCACTCTTCAACATTCTTCAACATTCTTCAACACTTTTCAACACTCTTCAACATTCTTCAGCACTCTTCAACATTCTTCAACACTCTTCAACATTCTTCAGCACTCTTCAACACTCTTCAACATTCTTCAACATTCTTCAACACTCTTCAACATTCTTCAACACTCTTCAACAGTCTTCAACATTCTTCAACACTCTTCAACATTCTTCAACATTCTTCAACACTTCCAGACACTCCAGCAGCAATAACCGAAGCAAGATAAGTAGACAAGTTTTCTTTTTCTTTTATCATCGTTCATTAGTCAGTCTATTGCTGGGAAAAATATCCCCCCCCCCCCTCCCGAAATATATTGTCCTATTGAAATTAGCGTTCTTAGTCAACTTTTTGCGTGCTTGGGTCTTGCTTCAGTACGCCAGCAGTCCACTTTGTTTCAGATAGTTCAGGAGCGCCTATGGGCCTTTCCGAGCGCATGAACTGAACGTATCTTGAACTAAACTGAACTTTCCCGTGATGGAGGTCCGGGGCCGCAAAACTTAAGGACCCAGCCTCTGGCTGCTGAGATTCCAGGGACCATTTCCGTGGTTTTTCTGCGGAGATGTCTCTGCAGGTTGGATTGTTGTGTGATCGTAAAGCTCGTCTGTAGTGCCATCTACGTCTGTCCCGTGCTGTGAGTGTGCATTAACCTACTCTGTGTTCAAGGTTTTATGCGCTGTGGATAAAAAGATACAAATACACTTTTCATTCACTCGTTTTGTCAAAGGTTATCTAAGTCTGCAGGCGGGTTTGCATGCTTTACATCTATACTGACAGGTCGATTCTGCCTTTCTAAGTCTGGTTTTTGATCCGCTTCAAAATAGGCAAACAAGGGGGTTCGGAAGATGTACTCACACAAGGGGGTTCGGAAGATGTACTCACACAAGGGGGTTCGGAAGACGTACTCACACAAGGGGGTTCGGAAGATGTACTCACACAAGGGGGTTCGGAAGACGTACTCACACAAGGGGGTTCGGAAGACGTACTCACACAAGGGGGTTCGGAAGACGTACTCACACAAGGGGGTTCGGAAGACGTACTCACACAAGGGGGTTCGGAAGACGTACTCACACAAGGGGGTTCGGAAGACGTACTCACACAAGGGGGTTCGGAAGACGTACTCACACAAGGGGGTTCGGAAGACGTACTCACACAAGGGGGTTCGGAAGACGTACTCACACAAGGGGGTTCGGAAGACGTACTCACACAAGGGGGTTCGGAAGACGTACTCACACAAGGGGGTTCGGAAGACGTACTCACACAAGGGGGTTCGGAAGACGTACTCACACAAGGGGGTTCGGAAGACGTACTCACACAAGGGGGTTCGGAAGACGTACTCACACAAGGGGGTTCGGAAGACGTACTCACACAAGGGGTTCGGAAGACGTACTCACACAAGGGGGTTCGGAAGACGTACTCACACAAGGGGTTCGGAAGACGTACTCACACAAACAGAACAACAAAGTCCTGAGTGACTTACGGTAGCTCTCACGAGGCATGCCAAGCTCCAAGCACTGGTTTACGACATCCTTCCTTCAACCACTGCCGTATTTAGTTACGCCATAGGGTCCAGAAAACTGTCAGCTAACGAGCCGTTTTTTGTTGGTGCTCAAACAGTAGTACGTTTGTTACAAACAACTCAAATCAAACAAGGCGTGTCATTTATAGCCGCCAACAAAGTTTACACCAGCACAAATAAAACCACATCGTTTGAATCGAGACAGAACTATTTTTTTTACCCGGGGTGGATGCGTCTCATGTTTATGTGCGTGCTTTGGCGCTAGGTTGCTTCTACAGTCATATTAGTACCCGAACCTTTCAGAGGGCGCTGACAGCTGCGCGGAGATAAAGAGTGCCCCTGCAGTGGCGTAACTAAATCTGGCAGAGTTTGGAGGAAGGTGCCGGAAAGCGGTGCTCGGAGTGCGGAGGCATGCGAGTACATGCAAGGTACATAAACTCCTGCAGAGGTGCATCCCATTCTGGGTAACACATAGATGTTTCTGATGTTGTACAAAGACCCACAATACGACACAGGCGTTCATGATGTCGCAGAGATGTTCGGAATGTCGCAAAAAGGGCCATACTACGGCAAAAATGTTTTTGATGTCGCAGAAAGACCCATAATACTGTCGAAATGATATCTGATGTCGCAAAAAGACCCGTAATATGACAGATGTTTGTGATGTCGCAAAAAAAATTTTTTTATCGACGTCGCAGAAATATCCATAATATGACACAGATGTTGGTGACGTCGCAAAAAGACCCATAATATGATAGAGCTGTTTGTGATGTCGCAAAAAGACCCATAATACGACAGAGATGTTGGTGATATCGCAGAAAGACCCATAATACGACAGAGATGTTGGTGATGTCGCAAAAAGACCAATAATATGACAGAGATGTTGGTGATGTTGCAGAAAGACCCATAATACGGCAGAGATGTTGGTGACCACACAGGTTTTGTGATGTCGCAGTAAGGCTATTAACACCTCACAGATATTTACCATTTCCTAGCAAGACATTTCCCTAGAGATGTTTCTGGTGTACTAACACCCCACAGATATTTAGCATTTCCTAGCAAGACATTACCCTAGAGATGTTTCTGGTGAACTAACGCCACACAGATATTTACCATTTCCTAGCAATACCATACCGTAGATATGTTTCTGCTGTATTAACACCGTACCATAGAGATGTTTCCGGTGTACTAACACCCCACAGATATTTACTATTTCCTAGCAAAACCGTGCCATAGAGATGTTTCTGGTGTACTAACACCCCACAGGTATTTACCATTTCCTAGCAAAACCATACCATTGAGATGTTTCTGCCGTATTAACACCCCTCAGATATTTACCATTTCCTAGCAGATCATACCATTGAGATGTTTTTGGTGTTATACGAGGACAGTGATATTAATACTATACACATCTTTACGATACCGTAACAGGACCGTACCACAGAGATGTTTATGATGTCGTTTGAAGACGGCATAATTTATTAATATTACGTTGATGTTTGCGATCTTTTGGCAAGCCCCTATTATGGAGATATATCTGATGTGCGAATGAAGACTTATTAATATAACACGGATGTTAGTAGGAAGACCATGAATACCACAGAAATGCTTCCGATGTCGTAAGAAGACCATTGTTACACAAGGTTTCTGAGGATTTCCCCCCTCTGAACACTGAACAGTTAGTTGTATGGCTCACCTGTGTGTGTGTGTGTGTGTGTGTGTGTGTGTGTGTGTGTGTGTGTGTGTGTGTGTGTGTGTGTGTGTGTGTGTGTGTGTGTGTGTGTGTGTGTGTGTGTCTGTCTGTCTGTGTCTGTGTGTGTCTGTGTCTGTGTGTGTCTGTGTATGTCTGTGTCTGTGTGTCTGTGTCCGTGTCCTGAAATTGTTGAGAAAAACGCTGAATCACGTGCATTTATTATGTAATAATGGTGGTTTTCATTGTTCTAATTCTGTACACTTTCGTCGACTCTGTTGTTCTGTGTTCTATGCTTCAGGTTCGCAGCAGGCGTGTGCGCCTTATAAGTATTCCTTTACCCTACATTCTACGCCGCTTTTTAACCATTAGTGCCGCAAATATTCCTTTACCCTACATTCCACGCCGCTTTTTAATCATTAGTGCCGCAAATATTCCTTGACCCTGCATTCCACGCCGCTTTTTAACCATTAGTGCCGCAAATATTCCTTGACCCTGCATTCCACGCTGCTTTTTAACCATTAATGCCTCAAATATTCCTTGGCCCTACATTCCACGCCGCACTTTAAGTATGAATGCCGCAAAAATTCATGTGTCTAGTGCCCTAAAAATGATCAAAATCGATCAAATCTCCCACCTGACCACTGGTTTGGTAAACAGAGACAATGCTCGTGAAAATAGGTTTTTCTTCGTGCAAATACGTTTACGAGTGGCACAAAACGGCGGAATTCGCAGGGGAAAAACACACTGACATTCCTAATAAGAATGTATAGAGCTCTTTCAGCGATTCAAAGTCAAAACGCTTTGCAACGTAATGAAAGAAAAGCATGTAACGTGTAAGTTCTTACACAAAAATATGTGAGTAAACATGCTTATTCATCCAAAGCATAATGCAACATACACACACACACACACACACACACACACACACACACACACACACACACACACACACACACACACACACACACACACACACACACACACACACACACAGAATGAGACTCGGAAGCCGTGGCAATTGGGTTTTAACACCCAGTCAATCAAGACGGTTATATCAAGGCTACAGAAGGCGTAGTAGTAGCAGCAGCAGTAGTAGTAGTAGTGTGCCTGATATTAGTCTTATTAAGCATATTATTACGCCCGTGCATTAGTCTTATTATGCTATGCCTAGTTAGTATGCCTGTTATGATTATTATGTCTATTACTGAGCACTTTTCAATTAATACTTCAGAAGCAAAAGATCTAAAAAAAATAGTTCTGTAAAATTTTGTCATTTAGTGCCTTTTGTGGGGAGAGTGGTGGGGTGCTGGGTGTCTTTTTTTTTTCGTCTTTTTTTCTCCTTCTTCTCCTTTACTAGCTTTACTCCCAAAAAATATTATCTTGGAAAATATGTAAATAATGGAGGTGTGTGTCTGTATGTGTGTGTGTGTGTGTGTGTGTGTGTGTGTGTGTGTGTGTGTGTGTGTGTGTGTGTGGTGTGTGTGTGTGTGTGTGTGTGTGTGTGTGTGTGTGTGTACCTGGCAATTATAACATGTCCCATTCAATGCAGTTCTCTTGCCGTCACGGTTATTGAACGAAATGCTTGAACAGTTTAGATGAGCATTACTGTACAGAAATTGATCGCTTTAACAATTTAGATGTTTGTGATTTTACTCTTCTTCGTCTGACATTTTATTTCACCAAAGGCAGCGAGGTCTAAAACGAAATGTTCAATAGAAATCGATACAGCCGAGTCTGGGTGTACATGAATGATTGTCCAATTACATAGATTGGTAGACGGGGCCATAGGGGTAAAGCGTTAGCTCTATTCATCGCGGAAAAATCCAAGGGGTGATGGGTTTTCCGGGATCCGTCAAACACTGTGACATTTAACACGCACAGGCCTATTCCGTTTGAATGTATTGAACGATTATTATATAATTATGGGCGTGAAAGAACTTCAGAGCTGAGATCTTGCGTTAAAAGCCTGCTTGACATTATAGAACACTTTGAATTATAGCAGTGGTTCAGAGACTGTACTATTTGCACTGTTATCATATTAAATGAGCATACGTGTAGCTTACAGACTCTGTTATACAATCTTTTATCACATCAAGTGTGCACACTTGTGGCTTATGGAATCCGTTATACAAATTGTGGCTTATGGACTCTGTTATGCAAACTGTTATCACATCAAGTGAGCACACTTGCGGCTTATGGACTCTGTTATATAATGTGTGGCTTATGGACCCTGTTATACGAATTGTTATCACTTTAAGTGAGCACGCTTGTGGTTTATGGACTCTGTTATACGAATTGTTATCGCACCAAATGAGTACACTTGTAGCTTGTGGACTCAATTACACAAATTATCACATCAAGTGAGCACATTTGTGGCTTATGGACTCTGTTATACAAATTATCACATCAAGTGAGCACAATTGTGCTTCGTGATCTCTGTTATACAAATTAT
>JABMCL010000188.1:210000-212500 GCA_018857735.1 Alviniconcha marisindica | reverse complement strand
CGAACATACTAGGGCCCATATGTATAAAGATCAACCCCCCCCCCCCCCCCCCCCCCCCCCCCCCCCCCCCCCCTACCTCCCCCGACCAACAATTTTACAGGCTGGGGCAGTGAATGGGTTAAGAAATCGGCATGCATGAATCGCGAATACTGCTGTCCGACCGACGTAATCGTTAAAAGCTATAGACTCTTCTTTTTTTCTTTTCTTCTTTTTTCTTTTTCTTTTTTACGTTTTAAGCATCCTGTACGCCATATACAAATGGTGGCTGTGATGCTGCCACTTTCCCGTCCCTAATAAGCCTGATGGTTTCTGTGGACGTTAAGCACCATGTTTACTTGCTGCCGCTACCGACACTGGCTACTACTGGGGAGAAAACGAACGCTTCCAACCGAGGCCGCCCCATGTACCACTGAAAGCCACAGATTAGTCCAGAAAATAGCATGTGCATCTATTCAGTACCTGGAGACACAAGAAAGAGACGGAGACAGAATGACAGACGGGGAAAGGACAAACAGCTAGGCAAACGGACAGAGACAGACAGGTAAATAATTGGTTTTTAACGCCTGATAACCACTACGGTTATATCGCGGCGAAACAGAGACAGACAGGCAAATAATTGGTTTTTAACACCCAATAACTACAACGGTTATATCGCGGCGAAACATACAGGTAAATAATTGGTTTTTAACGCCCAGTAACTCTAACGGTTATATCACGGCGAAACAGACAGAAACAGACAAGTAAAAAATTGTTTTCTAACGCCCAATAACTACAACGGTTATATTATGGCGAAACAGAGACAGGTAAATAATTGGTTTTTAAAGCCTGATAACTACAACGGTTATGGCGACAGACAGAAACAGACAGGTAAATAATGGATTTAACGCCTGATAACTACAACGGTTATATCACGGCGAAACAGACAGAAACAGACAGGTAAATCATTAGTTTTTAACGCCAAATAATCACAACGGTTATAATTATCAGGGCGACACAAGCAGGCAAATAATTGGTTTTCAACGTCCAGTAATCACAACGGTTATATCAGAGCGAAACGGACAGGTAAATAATTGGTTTTTAACGCCAAATAATCACAACGGTTATATCAGGGCGAAACAGACAGGTAAATAATTGGTTTTTAACGTCCAATAATCTCAACGATTACATCACGGCGAAACAGAGACAGACAGGTAAATAATTTGTTTTAATCAGGGCAAAAAAGACACAGATAAATAAATAATTTATTGTTAACGCCCAGTAAACATAACGGTTATATCAAGGCGAAACAGACAGGAAAATAATTGGCTTTTTAATATCAAATAGCCAATACGGTTATGTCGGGGCGAAGCAGGGACAGACAGATAAATAATTAGTTTTTAAAGCCAGATAACGATTATATCTGAGCGAAACGGACAGACAGGTAAAAAAAAAATCGGTTTTTAATACCCAGTAATCACAGCGGTTATATCACGGCGAAACAGGTAAATAGTTGGTTTTTAACGCCAAAAAATCACGAGGGTTATCTTAGGGCGAAACACACAGATAAATAATTGGTTTTAACACCAAATAATGACAAAGCTTATATCAGGACGAAACAGACAGATACAGACAAACGAATGATTAGTTTTTAACGCCCACTCATCAACAACGGTTATATCGGGGCGAAACAGACGGATACAGACAAATAAATAATTGGTTTTCAACGCCCAATAACCACAACGGTTATATCAAGGCAAAACAGACAGGGGGACAGAGAACACTAACAGAAAAAGGGGAAGAAAAAAAGACACTAGGGTTTACCTTTGATTTCACAGCTGCCTTATCTGCCGGTGCTGCCAAGGTGATGGTCATCAGGGCCAAACTGACCACGATGACGTGTAACTGCGGTCGCATTGCGGCTGACTGCAATTGTCGCCAAACTTCAAAACCAGCTGAACGCTCTTCCTTTGACTCACTGCGCTGCTCGCTCTGTTGTGGGAGTCAAGGTTGTCCCGCACACCTTCACTGGAGCTTCTCGTGTCCCTCCCGACTGATAAAAAAAAAAAAATGTCCAATAAAGTTTTGTTGGTGCTGTTCGTTTCTTTCCAAACTCTCCCTCTCTTGGTTTTGATTGAACTCTCGAATTTTTCTTCTTCCTTCCTTTTCTCGCTTTCAAAATCGATGCCGCCCGCTTCTCTTGGTGTGGCAGAAGTGAGGAATTTGCCCGGGAGGACTTTTTGGGCGGGTTCAGACG
This sequence comes from Alviniconcha marisindica, assembly GCA_018857735.1. Lineage (NCBI taxonomy): Eukaryota > Metazoa > Mollusca > Gastropoda > Provannidae > Alviniconcha > Alviniconcha marisindica. The sequence continues at coordinate 210,267 of JABMCL010000188.1, read as the reverse complement.
CCGGCGCACCGCAGAGGTAAAGACAGATAAATTCCGATCCGAGTTTTTATAGATGTCGCTTGACACCACGTGACGACTGCCACGCGGGCGTTCCTAACAACCGCAACCGATCTGGGGAAGGGAGAGGCAGAGGGAGGGAGAGGGAGGGACGGAGGGACGGAGCCACAGAGAGAGAGAGAGAGAGAGTGGCTATGCGACGACAGTCTCTTGCTCGTGGGAATCTGCCATGACAATAAGCACGTGCGTGGGGGGAAAGAATTGGCGCGG
>JABMCL010000188.1:192500-202500 GCA_018857735.1 Alviniconcha marisindica | reverse complement strand
GCTGGTGAGCAGGAGCAGGACGTTCAAACCCGCAAGACTAAGCAGTTCCAGCCGTGTTCCTTGGTTTGGCCCAGCAGTAAGGGGGGGACCCCAGAGGTTCGTACGATGTGAATGCCTTAAAATGAACAACAGATGCCCTTTTCATTGAGTACCGGCTTCCCTCAGCAATCCCCCCCCCCCCACCCCACCCCACCACCATCACACACACACACACACACACACACACACACACACCACACACACACACACACACACACACACAAACACCACACACACACACACACACACACACACACACACACACACACACACACACACACACACACACACACACACACACACACACACACACACACACACACACACACACACACACACACACACACCACAACACACACCACACACACACACACACACACACACACACCACACACACCACACACAACACACACACACACACACCACACACACACACACACCACACACACCACACACACACACACACACACACACACACACACACACACACACACACACACACACACACACACACACACACACACACACACACACCACAACACAACACACACACACACACACACACCATGCACCACACACCTACACACACACACACTCCCCACACACACCACCACACCACCTCCCACCCCATCCACACCTTCCCCTCCCCATTCACCCACCCCCTCCCCCCACCCCCCCCCCCCCCCCCCCCCTCCCCCTCCCCCCCCCCCCCCCTTCCCTTTATGCCCTCCCCGGACAGGCAGCTGTCACAGCCGATGGCCGACAGGGGGCGTGAGGCGGCCACGAGGGAAGCTGCGCAGACAGACATCTGTCCTGCAGGTCCAGCTGACGGTTGGCTGGGATCAGGGCGGCGGTCGGTCGGCGCCATCCCTCGCTTTCTAACGAGGTCAGGATCTCCGTCAGGTTGCCGTGAAGGGCAAAGCCCTGATGGAGCACAGCACGGGGAACCGAGGTTAAGACAGAAGCATACGGAGATACAGACATACGCACAGACACACACACACACACACACACACACACACACACACAGACACACAGACACACACAAACACACACACACACACACACACACACACACACACACACACACACACACACACACACACACACACACACACACACACACACACACACACACACACACACACGACACAAACACACAGCAACACACACACACACAACACACACACACACACACACACAACACACACACACACACACACACACACACACACACACACACACACACACACACACACCACACACACACACACACACACACACCACACACACACACACGACGCACGACGCACGACGCACGGCGCACGCACGCACGCACGCACCACCACAGGCACGCACGCACGCACGCACACCACACACACGCACAACACCACACACACACACACACACAAGACAACACACACACACACACACACACACACACACACACACACACACACACACACACACACACACACACACACACACACACACACACACACACACACACACACACACACACACACACCAGCACGCACGACACACGCACGCACGCACACACGCACACACGCACGCACGCACGCACGCATGCACACGCACGCACGCACGCACACGCGCACTCACGCACGCACGCACTCACGCACGCACGCACACGTTTTGGTTTGTTGGTTTTGTTGTTGTACTTGTTCTTGTTCTTGTTCTTGTTCTTGTTCCTGTGTTTGTGCGTGAGCGCGTCTGTGTCCAGCCCGTCTGTCTGTGTGTGTGCATATTTGTGTGCAGGTGCGTGCGTGTCTGCGTGTGCGTGTGTCAATGTGTGTGTCTATATTGACGCATCTGTATGTGTGTCTGTGTTTCGACAGATCATACTCTAGACGCTTCTGTCAAAGTTGTAATGGTTCTAGAGCCGGTTTCTGTTTTCCACCAATGTAGTCCTACAATTTGTCTTTCAAGATAAAAATAATTCCAAGTGCAAACTTGACTCATTCGCGATGCATACAGCTAACAGAGTTACTCCAAAAAAATGCTTTCTAGAACCTATCAATTTCCCACAACTGACAACTGTACCGAACTGCTTACAAAGATTTCCAAAAGCTGTTTATCTCTCGGGAAAACCAGGAAGTGTCGGTTTCTCCTGAAAACAGCACTGCATAACTAGAAGCTGTAATGCAATTGCCTCAGCTGAAACTCGTAGAAAAGAAAAAGAATAAAGGAGAGGCGAGACAGACAAACAGGCAGACAGACAGAGAGAGAGAAGGAGAAAGATAGACAGACAGATAGACAGACAGAGACTGAGACTGAGACAGAGACAGAGACAGAGAGGGATAGAGACAGAGAGACAGAGACAGAGAGACAGAGACAGCGTTTGTACTGTTTACATAATTATTGTACTTAGCCTAAGAAAACATACTATCATAAACTTCTTCTTTTTCTTCTTCTTCTTCTTCTTCTTCTCCTCCTCCTCCTCCTCCTTCGTCTTCTTCTTCTTCTTCGTTCCTCCTTTTCGTGAAATAGTACACCCCATTTTCTGCAACTGAATTACGTATGTAGCAGTTTTCAATTCCCTTGTCACTTCGGCAGCTACGTTTCGTCTTCGGAGATTAACTAGTGTGTGCTGTATTTTCGTGTCCAAACAATGGTATGGTTCCCGTTGTTGGGGGAGGGGAAGGGGGAGGGGGGGGGATTTTTAACGTGGCTACAGAATTATAATTTTTCCTAACATGGGCAAAGACGCGCACGCGTGTGTGTGTATATGCATGTGTGTGTTGTGTCTTGTTGTCGTTGTTGGTGCGAACGGATGTATACCTCTGACTATGTTAGCTGAAACATGTCAGTGTAGTCGCTTGCTTGAGTTTGTTTGTTTACCGCTTTTGGAGACACTTTCCATGTTGTTAAATTAAATTTGGTGAATAAAGAATGTGGATCAGTTGATGCGTGCGAATGCACACTGAGGTTGTACGGACGCCATAAGAGAGTTTTCACTGCAAGTAGACCCTGGGAGAAAACTCCCTTGCCGCATCGGGTATTCGAACCCTGGCCAGCTGCCCCCTGTGCTCATACAACCGAGGTGCACCCCACCCCCCTTCCCTCCCCTTCCCTTGAAAACTAAGTTACTTATTTACACAACTTTTTATAACACAACATTTGAAGTACAAAAGTCAACCCTGTTTTATACAACCCTGCCAGTGCAACACAACTGTTATACAACCTGAGTACAATCCACACAACTATACCCCCTTCCCTTGAAAACCAAGTTACTTATTTACACAACTTTTTATAACACAACATTTGAAGTACAAAAGTCAACCCTGTTTTATACAGTGCAGTGCAAACGTAATGTTATATTTACTGGCAGTACAATGCAACACAATACAATACCCGTTGTTGCAAAATGAATCAATTAGTAAATTATGTTTGTGAGCATTTACTATAAAGTCTAGCTTGTTTAATGCTCAAACAATGATTTTGATTGTCCATATTTTCATGAATGTAAATAAACTTAGTTTAAACCAACACAATACAATGCGCAAAAAAATAAACCAAGAACTAAACCAATGCAAAACAGCCGTGTTGACCCTACAGGGCAGTTTTGGTTGTTAGCCATTGTTAGCCATTGTTAGCCATAGAGTACAGCAAACATAGGACATCGTATTACGCCAAAATGCTGAACCCTCGCGGTTACGAATAATAATAATAATAATGAGTGCATACAGCGGCTAACCCGCACAGGACCTAAGCGCTTACACATTCTTTAATTGTAATTGTTTTCAAGACTCAGTGCACGCACGCACGCACGCACGCACGCACGCACGCACACACACACACACACACACACACACACACACACACACACACACACACACACACACACACACACACACACACGCACACACACGCACACACGCACACGCACACGCACGCACGCACACGCACGCACACGCACGCACACGCACGCACGCACACACGCACGCACGCACGCAAGCACGCAGGCACGCACACACGCACACAAGAGCGAGCGAACGAGCGAGAGAGAGATAGAGAGAGGTCTATGTGTATGTCTATCTAAATCGATATTCTGGTGATCCGGCTCACTTCCGGCTGCTACTAAAAGATAGATTGTTCACAAATAGTTTTACCCCAGTACGAAAACAACCCACCCACCCCCAAAAAAATGCAAGCAAGATCACTACTAGTGTATTAAGTCGGCTGCGTACGAAGCGACCCGCAATACATTTATTTTTAATCACTTCAACTGTTTTCCGATCACATTCGCGCGCCAGAGGAAATTAACCAATAAAGACAAAAAGGTATTCAGCTCTCAAACCAATCGGCGCAAGGAAAATAGAAGCGCTTTTTCATCAACAGTTTAGTTTACACACTTGATGTGAGTGGCTTTTCTCTCTCTCTCTCTCTCTCTCTCTCTCTCTCTCTCTCTCTCTCTCTCTCTCTCTCTCTCTCTCTCTCTCTCTCTCTCTCTCTCTCTCTCTCTCTCTTTTTTCGGAGCGTGGTTGGGGGAGGGGGTTTATCACGGACACAAAACACTATTAGGTTTCTCCTGTTGGGACTCTGGAGCTATCAAAATGTCCTGTCCTGCCCTTTACAGAATACAAAAAGTAAAACACGTTATTGCGTCGTGGGACAAGTTTGTCTTCAGACACGATAGCAGAAGCAATAGTTTCATCAGTCAGTAATCACTAGGAATTCAGCGTCTTCCTCCATGCTCCTTCAGTACGCCTTCTTGCATGAGGCCCTTCCTCACACTTTCCATCCGATGTCTTCCTTATCTCTTCCTCCCCCCCCCCCCTCTTTCTCTCTCTCTTTCTCTCTCCCTCAACACACACACACACCACACACCCACACACACACACACACACACACACACACACACACACACACACACACACACACACACACACACACACACACACACACACACACAACTCACCACCTCACTGCTTCTCTCTGCACAACTCTCTCTGTCTCTTCTTCTTCTGTCTCTCCTCTCTCTCTCTCTCTCTCTCTCTCTCTCTCTCTCTCCCCTCTCTCTCTCTCTCTCTCTCTCTCTCCCTCTCTCTCTCCATTCCGCGCTGTAATGCTACAAAGGCAAATCTGTCGGTAGGCGCGAGTCTCTTTAAAGTGTCGCTGTCACTGCTTCGATCCGTACAGTCGCCCCCCAGGACTAGTTTTAGTTTTGTCTGGCATCGTAAGGCCGCCTCCTGTGACTCAGCTTGCATCATGCATGGCGATGTCGGGGTGAACTACAGTACTCGGAAACGTGTCGCGGGGGGGGTTCGTGATCCAAACACCTGCCCTGCAGTGTGCTAATAAGCCGCGCGCACGTCTCTATACGCCATGGTACGCATCCACACATTTCCCCTTGCCTGCCAGTCCGATCTCCGCACACGCAGACAGTTGAACGATGAATGGCCGAGCAAATTTTACTTCTTTCTTTGGGTCAGATATAGAAGTGGTACGCGTTTAACCTCGCCGCAATCGATGCCACAAGGGGGGGCGGGGGCGGGGGCGGGGGGCGGGGGCGGGGGCGGGGGGGCCGGGGCGGGGGAATCCTGAATCCATTTACGCGACAGCAGCATTTCCATAAAGGAAAATGTGACTTCGTCCAACAAGATTTTTCCAAACACAAACCATCCTCGCAAAGCATGTAAACCAAAAGGCAGATATGTATCCTAGTTCAACACCTCTATGACATGAGAAGCGAAAAACTTAAACAACATTTAAACGGTGAAAAACGATGAAATGCGAGACGAGAAGCGAAAAAAGATACGTTATTTCGCTTCTCGTCTAATTTTTCATCGCTTTTCACCGTTTAGCTGTTGTTAAAGTGTCGTTTTGTGGCTTGACAAAGGGGACTACCCCGAAAATTTGCCGATTGTGTGTTTGTGTCCGAATAAATAAGCGTTCTTATGAACCTTTTATGTATTTGGAGCCGGCAGTCATAAGCTTGCACAATCGTGGGACTCTGAGACTTCCATTTCGTGGGTCGGCAACTATAGTCCTGTAATCCTGTAAGTCCTCCGCGCGCGGCGCGCGCGCACACACCCCCCAAACCACACACACCCCACACACACACACACACACACACACACACACACACACCACACACACACACACACACTCACACACCCCCGCCACACGAAACGCACGCACCATCACACACACACACACCACCACCACACAAAAACACACACACCACCACACACGCACGCACGCAGACGCACAGCACCGCACCGCACGCACGCACCACACACACACACACACAAAACACACACACACACACACACACACCCCAACAAAACACACAACACACACACCCCACAAAACACACACACACCCACACACCACACACTAACACGCACACCACACACACACCAACACACACCACACACCCCACACACCCCACACCACACCACACACACACACACACACACACACACACACACACACACACACACACATTTTCTACACTAACAGGGATGAAGCCCCAGCCTGTACATCTCTTTACTTTCGTTTTTCTGAGAGAGAGAATCTGTAACAAGGACGACTGCTAGCGTTTTAAAACAAGATCCCAACGCACAATCGGTTAACCCCTTCACTGCCCCAGCCTGTAAAATGTCCGGGCTGAAAGATGCATGGACGCACCTGCAAACGGTACATTTTCCGGTCCTTTAACACATCTGCTTTCAATGCTATGCGTTTTGATGAAGATCCCTTCTCATGCCAGTGCGAAAAAGAAGACAAAAGGGCTGAAGGGTTTCAAAGTTCGCGCTGTTATTGGACGTTTTCAAATGACATGGCAGTGAAGGGGTTAAGAGGGATGCTAATTTAGCATGACAATACGAAACATGCGCGAATTTTCGCGGTAATTAAGTCTCTGTTTTTCCGAAGCGAGAAAAAAGTTAAACAATGGATGTACCTCTGGTGGAGTTTATGTACCCTCTATTTTATTAGTATGTCAGGTGAGAGTTACCGTCGGCGACGTCTTTCGAGGGCTAATTAACTCCCTTGTGTGCTGAAGCCAAACAACGATTGAATGGTGATGAATGAAAATGTACTTATCCGACTGGGGTTGAGGTGTGTTAATGCCGTGAGTGTTTGAAGAAATGTTGGCATGACTTGTTTTGTCGCTTCAAAAAAAAAACGGGCTGACCCAGAGAATTCCCACATGCTCTGGGCCGCAGGGTAGGCGCTTTACAAATTTCCATTGTTGTTATCCGTTATCACGATCAGTATTGTCATGTTGAATTCGCGTTTTTTACCGGTTTGGGGTTGGCTGGTTTGGTTTTTTGTTCTTTGGTGGGTGTGTTGTTGTTGTGTTTGTGTTTGTTGTGTGTGTTTGGTCCTGTGTGTGTGTGTGTGTGTGTTTTTGTGTGGGTTTTGTGTGTGGTGTGGTTTTGTGTGTGGTGTGTGTGTGTGTGTGTGTGTGTGTGTGTGTGTGTGTGTGTTTTTCTGCATGGTGCTCTGGTTTCGTTGCGTCCTGCGTGCCTGCGTGCCCCCAGTGTGGGTTGTGGTGTGGTTGTGGTGTGGTTGGTGGTGTGTGAGTGTTTTGTGTGTTGTGTGTGTGTTTTGTTGTGTGTGTGGTGTGTGTGTTTTGGGGTGTTGTGGTGTGTGGTGTGTGTGTGTGTGTGTGTGTGGTGTGTGTGTGGGTGTGTTGTGTGTGTGTGTGTGTGGTGTGTGTGTTGTGTGTGTGTGTTGTGTGTTTTGTGTGTGTGTGTGGTGTTTTGTGTGTGTGTGTGTGTTGTGTGGTGTGTGTGTGTGTGTGATGTATTTAGTTGTTCTTCATTGTCTCACATACTGTGATGTGTGAAATTTAAATAACCACTCTCTTTCTGTGATGGATATGAATGTTAGGTAGTCCGGTTTGTGATCAATTGTGATCACGTTTCCCAGCTTGGGGAATTCAGATGTCCCCATGTGGACCAGGCAGGGGTGAGCAGTGCACAGCTGTCATAACAATAATAATAATAATTTGTAAAGCGCTTACCCTGCGGCTCAAAGCGCTGAACAACATAGCATAACACACATAACGTACATCGAGATGGAAAATGTTATCAACAATTTAACGAAACGCTAACACATAATGCAGACATCAACAAGGGTTCAAGCATAACTATGTGAAAGATGCACCTCACACACAAAACACACACACACACACACACACACACACACCACACACACACACACACACACACACACACACCCACTCCCACCACCACCACCACCCCACCACCACCACCACCACCACCACCACCACCACCACCACCACCAACCACACACACCAAAAACCACACAGCACACACACACACAACACACACACACACACACACACCAAAACACACACACACACACACACACCACCAACACACACAACACACACACAACACACAAACACACAACAACATATCACACTCACGCACGCACTCACACCACACACACACACACACACACACACCCCCCACACACACACAAAACCCACACACACACACACCATACACACGCACGCACCCCACGCACGCACCACGCACCACACACACACACAACCCACACACACAATACACACACACATCACACACACACAACCACGACACACACACACACACACACACACACACACACACACCCCACACACACCCACAAACAAACCCCAAAACACACACCACACACACAACACACCCCCACCCCACAACCCCACACACACCCCAACACCCAAACCCACACCCCAAACACACACAACACACACACACACACACAACCACACACAACCCCTACACACACACACACACACACACAACCAACACACACACCACACACACACACACACACCACACACACACACACACACACACACAACATACTTTCTACACTAACAGGGATGAAGGCCAGTAAGGAATAGTGGAAGTATTTGGAGAAGATAAATATCTTCAATTTCTTTTAGAATGAAAGAGTAGCAAGCCTGACATCTCGCGAAAATCGTTTCAACTGCGAAGACCAAAAGAGCGAAAGCCAATGCACTGTGGCGGCCTAATAAAATAAAAAAAGCAAAGAAAAAAAAGCAAGGTACCTGCAGATCAGGTGCTAAATATAGCAGCGATACTTTCGACAAATTTATCTCTCTGTTATTACTAGGCCTATATACACGTACGAAAATATGTTTCAATAATACCTCATTTAAAAGAGAGGACGAAAACAACAAACAAAAAACACCTGCCAAGCCCGTTTCAAACAGACTATAAGCCCCCGTTTGATGAAAAACAGCAAGCCCCAAAACAATGTCATTACTGCGAACACGTCGCTCCTGAGGCTCAGACAATATCCAAAGACGGATGGCCGTTGTTCCGGACTTGTTGTTCTTCGCTTGCAGGCCCGACTTGAAAAGAAGGGAGAGAGTTGGGGAAGTTTCTCCATGAGGGGGTAGCCGCCGCGACGAACAAGCCAGTGATTGACGGGTCGAGACCCTGCGGGCCGATTCTTTAATAAACCTTTTGACACCTCTTGCGTGACGCACGACATGCGCATGCGTGAACGGAAACACGTAGGTAAACGGACAGATTTTCTTCTCGGTGTGCCAGTATTTGGAAGTCATTTATTTCTTACCCACACGATACTGTTCCGGTTGATTTCTAAGAAGCATGGCGGTGCGGGTCACAGGGGGGTTCGCGATTGCGACATTGCACCCTTGGGACTTCGCTTGCTCGAGCGAGAGACCTCTAAAGGAATGAAAACAGCTGTCAGCGAAGAAAAAGCGAGAAAGCATAAAAAATGGCATTGGGAAACGCAGGTAGTGCACTGAACGAATCCCAGTAACCAGGCAAGTAGAATAACTAGTCCCGCTTGAAATACTTTCCCGGTTCTGTTATGTTCCAGGGTTGTTGTTGCAGCGTTCCGCAACGGGTTGCTTTGAGGGTCAGGGGGATATGAGAAGCGAAAGCATTAAATGGATTGGGGA
>JABMCL010000188.1:180000-190000 GCA_018857735.1 Alviniconcha marisindica | reverse complement strand
CTGTGTGTGTGTGTGTCTGTGTGATAAAATGAGTGTATTCTTATGTCTTTGTAAGCGCTCTGAGCTCTTACGACACGGGGCGCCATAAATAATCTATTATTACATTACATGACCCAAAACAGCTGAAACATCGACATGATGTAAAACATCGTTTTACCAATCCATCACCAGTAATGCATGTATTTGTTGTTGTTGTTGCTCTTCTTCTTCTTCTTCTTCTTCTTCTGGTTCAATACGAGTTGTTGTTTACCCCCTTGAAAATGTTGTTTTCCCCCCACTGTTAGTTAATTTTCTGTCTGTAACCTTTTGTGTGCGAAGAGACCAGCCATCCTATGGATTGTGAAGTTCTTGGCAGAGGTATTTCTGGTCTTGGTCTTTGGTTAATGAGTAGAGCGTTGCACTATGTGTTTGAAGTGGGTGACAGTCTCGATCTTATGTCTGTTGGCAACGACCTGCACTGGTATCCGTGTCTAAATCTTTCTTGTGTATGGTCATTAGTTTTCCTTTGGTTTTTATTCTTTTATTCTTTCTTGTCGTTGCTCTTCTTCTTCTTCTCCGTCTTCTTCTTTTGCTTCTGCTTCTTCTTCTTCTTTTGCTTCTGCTTCTTCTTCTCGCTTTTTCTTGTGTGTGTGCGAGTGTGTGTGTGTGTGTGTGTGTGTGTGTGTGTGTGTGTGTGTGTGTGTGTGTGTGTGTGTGTGTGTGTGTGTGTGTGTGTGTGTGTGTGGTGTTTTTGTTTGTTTTGTGTTGTGTTGTTTTTTGCTTGGAAGATGTGATTGCGCTGAAAGTTTTCACACGTTTTGTATTATCTGATTCAAATGGGCCATTGTTCCTTTCAACCTCTAGCTCTGGCTGCTCTGGTCCCGGTTGCGCATAGCGGCTCTGTTTTGTAAGAATAATACAGATATATGCGCGTGCTATAGCCGAGTAGAAAAGAGGTTGATTTTGAAGTTTCATTTCAAAGTGGCCCGTTCTTCGTTTGTTTGTTTGACACATGCAGAGAGTACGATGGTTTCCTCATTCTGGGATTCTTGACAGCAAGTTGTTGACAAATGTTTGAAGGTGTGCGCGCAAGCATACACACACACACACACACACACACACACACACACACACACACACACACACACACACACACACACACACACACACACACACACACACACACACACACTCACACACTCACGCACTCGCTCGCGCGCGCACACACACACACCCACCCCCCCACACACACACACACACACACACACACACACACACACACACACACACACACGCGCGCGCGCGCGCGCGCGCGCGCGCGATCACAGTCACATTCACAAATTCTCTCCTTTTCTGGGTGTCAGGTCTCCCCGTCCCTGGGTCAAGTCTCCCTTTCCTGGGTGTCGTCTCCCTGCCCGGGGGGTCAGGTCTCCCTGTCTGGGTGTCAAGTTTCTCTGTCTGGGTGTCAGGTCCTCTCCCTGTCTGGGTGTCAGGTCCTCTCCCTGTCTGGGTGTCAGGTCCTCTCCCTGTCTGGGTGTCAGGTCCTCTCCCTGTCTGGGTGTCAAGTTTCTCTGTCTGGGTGTCAGGTCCTCTCCCTGTCTGGGTGTCAGGTCCTCTCCCTGTCTGGGTGTCAGGTCCTCTCCCTGTCTGGGTGTCAGGTCCTCTCCCTGTCTGGGTGTCAAACATCTCTTTCAGTGTGTCAAACCTGTCATTGGTGGGAGCTGCCACAAGTATCATTTTTGTCGCGACAAAGGTTTTGTTGTGTCACGTGTTTGTCGAGACAAAAGTAAGCTTGTCACGACAAAAGTTTTGTCGCGACAAATCCACGTGTTTGTCGCGACAAATCCACGTGTTTGTCGCGACAAATCCACGTGTTTGCCGCGAAAATCATGTGTTTTTCGCGACAGAACTTTTGTCGCGACAAAAATCATACTTGTGGCAGCTCTCGCCATTGATACAAATCTCCCCAAATCTACAGCTAATGCCTGCAACAACCGGAAGCTAAATTGTGACAATTCGTTCATTTCGTCGTTTGTAAGTGTATTATCTGTTTCTTTGTCAATTGAGAAAGGTGCTTGCATTGAAAATGTGCATTCTTTTGTATTGTCAAAATAAACCGGCGTCTCTTTCTAACCCTTTCTGTCCTTAGATCGTGTTTCGGAACGCTAGCCGTCATCTTAGTTTCGAAATTTTATTTTTGACAGCTATGTCGGAATTTGCAATAGACGCCAGATTTGTTTCTCTCTCTCTCTCTCTCTCTCTCTCTCTCTCTCTCTCTCTCTCTCTCTCTCTCTCTCTCTCTCTCTCTCTCTCTCTCTCTCTCTCTCTCTCTCTCTCTCTTTTCTCTCTCTCTCTCTCTCTCTCTCTCTCTCTCTCTCTCTCTCTCTCTCTCTCTCTCTCTTTCTCTCTCTCTCTCTTCTCTCTTTTGCTCGTCTCTCTCTCTCTCTCTCTCTCTCTCTCTCTCTCTCTCTCTTCTCTCTCTCTCTCTCTCTCTCTCTCTTTTGTTCCCCTCTTTTTCTTCTCTCTCTCTCTCTCTCTCTCCTCCTCTCTCTCTCTCTCTCTCTCTCTCTTTACCAGTTCATTGTCCTTTGCAGAAAATTCGGGTCGCCTTACCTTGGTAAAGCAGCGCTGCCGCACGAGCAGCGCTACCCATTCCTGTCGGCGAGTGCAGTATTTGCCTGTGTCCAAACAATGGTATGTGGCTGCCAGTGTCTGGGATTTTTAACGTGCGCACGGCTGTTGATGCAAGCGATAGCACACGGGGGCTGTGCGGACACCGTCAGAGAGTCTGCACTGGAAGCGCACCCTGGGAGAAAAATACCTCGCTGCACGGGGGACTCGAACCCGCGTACGTATTGCACTCGGACGCTCTACCCACCGAACTACACGCGCCCTACTTTGGGTGTCCGCGGTGCAGCACTGAGATTAGGCGAAGGAGGAGGGGAGGTGGGGTTGGGGGGAGGAGGTGGGGGATGGGAGGTGGGGGGCCGGGATGACGGACAAACAGAAATTGCACCGGGTTTAGTATGCGGAGGAATTTCAATCAAACACAAAGCCAGTATAATTTCCCCTGCATCACTGATAACGAATCGAATACCCGGGTCGCCGAAGAAAGAGCCCCAGCTGCCAAAGGCACGTGCAAACATTCTACAGGCTTCGAAAACAACATCAAACAAAACAGCGTCTTCGCTAATCTGTCCACAAATGTCAGTGTGTATGTACTGCTCCAACGATATCCTTCTCGCAGCGCCTTGTGTGTTTGAAGAAGCTGGAAAAAATCAAAGTCTGCTGCAGACAGAGGCAGCTGCAACGTTTTACATCCGTACAAACAGAACCAAGAGTGGATTGTCTGGTAAAAATCGCTAACTAAACAGGGCCTTGGAGAAACGAACCCACCCAACTGTTCCTGGCAGATAGTTCTGGAAGTCTTTGGGAGTCAATCCTTTAACATAAAAAAATAAAAAATAAAAAAAATTGATTCCGCGCGTTTCAAGTATGGGCGTATCGCGAAGTCTGTTAAGTCCATGTTTTGAATTAACACAAGGGAGTTAATTAGCGCTCGAAATACGTAACACGTACGAGTACAACCATCGAAGACCTGAGTCGCCTACGGTAACTCTCACCTAGTATGCGTGTGAATACAAGGTACATAAACTGCACGACAGGTGCATCCTCAGTACTACGGTAACTCTCACCTGGCACGCGTGTAAATACAAGGTACACAAACTGCACGACAGGTACATCCCCAGTACTACGGTAACTCTCACCTGGTATGCGTGTAAATACAAGGTACACAAACTCCACCACAGCTGCATCCTCACGAGGTGTTTTGAGCTAACTGCCGGGACAATTATACGATGATGATGATGATGATGATGATGATGAAGTGATGCTTAATGTCCTCAGATGTCAGTTGACATATTAGGGACAAGTTGTGACCAATGCCGAAGCACGGTGCAATAATTCTTTACGTCCACGGAAACCAGAAGGCTCGTTAGGACGGACAGCTCAGGACGGCCACCTCGACTCTCACACAGCTCCTGAATTGAAAAATTATACGCTCCAGCTCACAGGTTTTAAGCGTAACGCGGATTTATTCAGCCATTACCAAACGATGGCTTTTGCTTAAGGCCTATTCCACCACGGACAACAAAAATGGCGGAGGAAGTAAAAACGGCAACATTTCAGCACTGGCAACGCAAATGGCGGCGACGGTGTAGGCGACAAGAATCCAGCACTGGCAACAAAAATGGCAGGAGAATGGACTGCACAAGTCCTGCCTGGCAACAAAAATAGCGGCGAAAGTGTCTGCGCCAAAAGTAAGCACTGGCAATAAAAATGGCGGCGGAAGTGTACACGGCAAAATTTCAGGACTGGCAATAAAAAATGGCGGCGAAAGTGTACACGGCAAAATTTCAGCACTGGCAACAAAAATGACAGCGAAAGCGTACGCGGCGAAAGTCTAGCACTGTCAACAAAAATGGCGGCGAAAGCGTACGCGGCGAAAGTCTAGCACTGGCAACAAAAATGGCGGCGAAGGCGTACGCGGCGAAAGTCTAGCACTGGCAACAAAAATGGCGGCGAAGGCGTACGCGGCGAAAGTGCAGAATCCCCTCAAGATTCTAATGCTGATAAAGAGCTGGCCTTGGGGGACTAGTCGATGCAGTTCGTACAAAGAGCTGGCCTTGGGGGACTAGTCGATGCAGTTCGTACAAAGAGCTGGCCTTGGGGGACTAGTCGATGCAGTTCGTACAAAGAGCTAGCCAATGCAGTTCGTACAAAGAGCTGGCCTTGGGCGACTAGTCGATGCAGTTCGTACAAAGAGCTGGCCTTGGGGGACTAGTCGATGCAGTTCGTACAAAGAGCTAGCCAATGCAGTTCGTACAAAGAGCTGGCCTTGGGCGACTAGTCGATGCAGTTCGTACAAAGAGCTGGCCTTGGGGGACTAGTCGATGCAGTTCGTACAAAGAGCTGCTGGTCTACAAGAGCTGCTGGGGATAGCATGCAGTTCGTACAAAGAGCTGGCGCTTGGGGTGACTAGCTCAATGCAGTTCGTACAAAGAGCTGGCCTTGGGGGACTAGTCGATGCAGTTCGTACAAAGAGCTAGGCAATGCAGTTCGTACAAAGAGCTGTCGTGGGGTGACTAGCCAATGAAGTTCGTACAAAGAGCTGTCGTGGGGTGACTAGCCAATGCAGTTCGTACAAAGAGCTGTCCTGGGATGGCTAGCCAATGCAGTTCGTACAAAGAGCTGTCCTGGGATGGCTAGTCAATCAGTTCGTACAAAGACTGTCCTGGGATGGCTAGCCAATACAGTTCGTACAAAGAGCTGTCCTGGGATGGCTAGTCAATACAGTTCGTACAAAGAGCTGTCCTGGGATGGCTAGCCAATGCAGTTCGTACAAAGAGCTGTCCTGGGATGGCTAGTCAATACAGTTCGTACAAAGAGCTGTCCTGGGATGGCTAGTCAATACAGTTCGTACAAAGAGCTGTCCTGGGATGGCTAGTCAATGCAGTTCGTACAAAGAGCTGTCCTGGGATGGCTAGTCAATACAGTTCGTACAAAGAGCTGTCCTGGGATGGCTAGTCAATACAGTTCGTACAAAGAGCTGTCGTGGGGTGACTAGCCAATGCAGTTCGTACAAAGAGCTGTCCTGGGATGGCTAGCCAATGCAGTTCGTACAAAGAGCTCCTATGCAGTTCGTACAAAGAGCTGTCCTGGGATGGCTAGCCAATGCAGTTCGTACAAAGAGCTGTCCTGGGATGGCTAGCCAATGCAGTTCGTGCAAGCAGCTGTGGTGGGACTGCAATAACCACCAGGCCAGTCTTCATTGTTCATTCAGAGAGGTGTGGTTGCACATGGCGGCAAATCGATGAGTAAAACACTGCTTTGTTTGTCGAGGAGGCAAGATTATCTGAGACGTGCAAAATAAAGGTGGACCACGCGACATCAGGTAGCTGACTGGTGGCCGTCTTTGATCCGTGCTGGCAAACACGAAAGAAACGAGCGAAGAGGACTTGGAGCAAAACGTGAGAGGCAAAGACAAGCAGAGCAGTCAGCTAACAAAGAAAGGAGCAAACATGTAGAATACGGAATAGGAATAGCATTCTCCACCTCGCTGTACTTTATGTGTGTTTTGTGAGTGTGTGTGTGTGTGTGAGTGGGGGGGGGGGGGTGTCTTTTTGTTTGTTTTTTGTTTTGTTGTGTGTGTGTTGTTGTTGTTTCTTGTGTGTGTGTTTTTGTTTTTGTTTTGGTGTGTGTGTGTGTGTGTGTGTGTGTGTGTGTGTGTGTGTGTGTGTGTGTGTGTGTGTGTGTGTGTTGGGAGGGGTGGATACATAGTGTCAGTGAAAGGTTGCATACGGAAGTGATCAAGGCGCGCACACAGCGGAGTCGTAGATGTGTGTGTGTGTGTGTGTGTGTGTGTGTGTGTGTGTGTGTGTGTGTGTGTGTGTGTGTGTGTGTGTGTGTGTGTGTGTGTGTGTTCAGTGCTTTGAGCCACGGAGTAGATGCTTTACAAATTCCCATTATTATTATTATTATTTTATTATTATTATTATTATTATTATTATTATTATTATTATTATTATTATTACAGAGCTGTCATTGTCTATGAATAACAGAGAAAACTTCCTTTCGATGCATACAAAAATTACAACGTAAACTCTAAATACAGACCCATGATTATGGTAAAACAAAGTTTCCTTTCACGAGAGTCAGTTGGGCACGCGCACTCCAAATCAGGCCACCCTGCCAGTTGCACACACAGCACGTGCATGCACAGCTCTGTCATTCTGACCCAAACTAACAGATGTGCTGTCTCTCGGCCCGACAGATGCCAACTCTGTCATTCCTACACACTAGCAGCTCACCCGGGTCAACACAATCAAATCAACACACATCATACACTCCCATTAGTAAGGTAACACATTACAGTTGCAGGTATACGATACAACTTTATTGCCAAGCGTCAATACAATTGCACGAGGAATGTGTTGTGGTGCCAAGTACACTCATCACTGACACATTATATTCATTCCAGTTATAAAACATCATTAAATTACAACATCAGCAAATAAACATCCGGGTAAAAAGTCATTCATAGATAAATACATGAAAAGTCCCACTGGCATCAAGCTGTGTGTGCATATATATATATCACATAAAAATGCCACGTCCCGAGGGCCCCCTCTTAAAAATTACTGTCCTAATAAAAGCAATTATAAGAATTATCTGTAACAAATTCATTAATTAACCCAGCCGACTTACTCCGCTGGCCACTATCACTGTGTTTCACTCTTATCATGACCCAGACGGAAGTAAGACAACCTAACCGTACACTCCATAGTTATTATACTAAAATAAACCTCTCTCCGTCCCCCTCCCCCTACCCAATCCAAAGTCAAATAATATATCTGCAAGTTCATTGTCCAGTGAACCTAAAGACAAGTACAGAAAAACAAGACAACCTAAAGACAAGCACAGAAAAACAAGACAACCTAAAGACAAGCACAGAAAAACAAGACAACCTAAAGACAAGCACAGAAAAACAAGACAACCTAAAGACAAGCACAGAAAAACAAGACAACCTAAAGACAAGCACAAAAAAACAAGACAACCTAAAGACAAGCACATAAAAACAAGACAACCTAAAGACAAGTACAGAAAACAAGACAACCTAAAGACAAGCACATAAAAACAAGACAACCTAAAGACAAGTACAGAAAAACAAGACAACCTAAAGACAAGCACAGAAAAACAAGACAACCTAAGACAAGTACAGAAAAACAAGACAACCTAAAGACAAGCACAGAAAAACAAGACAACCTAAAGACAAGTACAGAAAAACAAGACAACCTAAAGACAAGCACAGAAAAACAAGACAACCTAAGACAAGTAAAAAAAAAAAAGAAAAAAACAAGACAACCTAAAGACAAGCACAGAAAAACAAGACAACCTAAAGACAAGCACAGAAAAAAAAGGACAACCTAAAGACAAGCACAGAAAAACAAGACAACCTAAAGACAAGTACAGAAAAACAAGGACAACCTAAAGACAAGTACAGAAAAACAGGACAACCTAAAGACAAGCACAGAAAAACAGGACAACCTAAAGACAAGCATAGAAAAACAGGACAACCTAAAGACAAGTACAGAAAAACAGGATAATCTAAAGACAAGCACAGAAAAACAAGACAACCTAAAGACAAGTACAGAAAAACAAGACAACCTAAAGACAAGCACAGAAAAACAAGACAACCTAAGACAAGACAGAAAAACAAGACAACCTAAAGACAAGACAAAAAACAAGACAACCTAAAGACAAGTACAGAAAAACAAGACAACCTAAAGACAAGTACAGAAAAACAAGACAACCTAAAGACAAGACAGAAAAACAAGACAACCTAAAGACAAGACAGAAAAACAAGACAACCTAAAGACAAGCACAGAAAAACAAGACAACCTAAAGACAAGCACAAAAAACAAGACAACCTAAAGACAAGTACAGAAAACAAGACAACCTAAAGACAAGACGGGAAACCAACCTAAAGACAAGCACAAAAAAACAGGACAACCTAAAGACAAGCACAGAAAAACGGGACACGACAACCTAAAGAAAAAAGCAAAAAGAAAAACAGGACAACCTAAAGACAAGCACAGAAAACAAGACAACCTAAAGACAAGCACAGAAAAACAAGACAACCTAAAGACAAGTACAGCAAAACAAGACAACCTAAAGACAAGCACAGAAAAACAAGACAACCTAAAAACAAGTACAGAAAAACAGGACAACCTAAAGACAAGTACAGAAAAACAAGACAACCTAAAGACAAGCACATAAAAACAAGACAACCTAAAGATAAGCATGTATCCCTCAGTCTCTTAGTAAATATACGACCAGCAGATGTCATCGTTCCATACAACTTCGAAAACAGCTCTGAAAGTTTATCAATCTGCACAATGGTGAAGAAGAAGAAGAAGAAGAAGAAGAAGAAGAAGAAGAAGAAGACGAAAGAAGAAGAAGAAGGGAAATTTGTAAGGCGCCTACAAGCATAATATAACACACATAATGTACATCGAAATGGAAAATGTTCTCAGCAATTTAACAAAAAGCTAACACATAATGTAGACAGCAAAAGGGCTCAAGCATAACTATGTGAAAGATGCACCCTCACACACACACACACACACACACACACACACACACACACACACACACACACACACACACACACACACACACACACACACACACACACACACATTGTACAGACTAATAGGGGTGAAGGACAATTTTGCTTAACTAAAATATTCTGAGAAGAGAAATGTCTTGAGTTTGCTTTTGAAGGCAGTGAGAGTAGCAGTGTCTGCAGATGTCCTGGGGGAGATTGTTCCAGAATGACGTACCAGCCACTGCAACACGACAACAGCCAACAACAATTGCGTTTGACACTGTCATCTATTTAACTCGGTATGCACATACTTATGTTAAACTCTCTCTCTCTCTCTCTCTCTCTCTCTCTCTCTCTCTCTCTCTCTCTCTCTCTCTCTCTCTCTCTCTCTCTCTCTCTCTCTCTCTCGTGCTAAAATCTTTATCCTTGTGTAATAAAGTATTATCTCTCCTCTCTCTCTCTCTCTCTCTCTCTCTCTCTCTCTCTCTCTCTCTCCTCTCTCTCTCTCTCTCTCTCTCTCTCTCTTGTCTTTCATCTACTTGCTTTAAATCTTTTATCCTTGTGTAACAAGTATTATCTTCTCTTCTCTCTCTCTCTCTCTCTCTCTCTCTCTCTCTCTCTCTCTCCCTCTCTCTCTCTCTCTTCTCGTCTCTTCTCTCTCTCTCCCCTCTCTCTCTCTCTCTCTCTCTCTCTCTCTCTCTCTCTCTCTCTCTCTCTCTCTCTCTCTCTCCCCCCCCTCTCTCTCTCTGATACTGGTACCTAATTACTCGGCCCGGTCACCGCCTACACCCACTGTATCTGAGAGACAATAGGTCTGTACAGATTCTTTGTCTCTCGCGCAGCTCTCTATTT
>JABMCL010000188.1:132500-170000 GCA_018857735.1 Alviniconcha marisindica | reverse complement strand
AAGCTTCAACTCACAAGTAGAAAGAACACGACAGTAAATAAAGTGTGACTGTAACGGAGAAGGCCAGAGCCCATACAGAAAACCAACAGACACAGAGGTCACGCACCGTATAATGTACGAGCTGCACGTGTCTCTCTGACGCCCATTTCCTCTCTCTCTCTCTCTCTCTCTCTCTCTCTCTCTTAGACTTTTTTGCTCCAATTGTTTTTCACTGCTATTTTTTACATTTCCGTTGCAATCGCTGTCTGGTTTTATATGTGTTGTTGTTGTTATTATTATTTTTTGTTATTTTTATTTTTACTATGCTGTATTTGTCTATATCTTCTGTAATAATATTTCACTGTGAATGTCTTGGTTATTAGTAGTACTGTAGCAACGGCAGATAGTGAGTCGGCCTTGTGCTAATATCTTCACCGTTGAGAAATAAAGTCAATCAGAAATCAAACTCTCTCTCTCTTCTCTCTCTCTCTCTCTCTCTCTCTCTCTCTCTAACACACACACACACACACACACACACACACACACACACCTTAGCACTTTTTTCTTTCTTTTTTCTTTCTTTGATTTGTTCATACTATGTTTCAGAATATATATATAAACGTTCTGAAGAAGAACAGGAAATGAGTCCCATATTCAAAACGCTTCAACTCAGAAGGAAAAAGAAAGAACAAGACAATAAATGCAGTGTGAATGTAGCGGAGAAGGCCAGGGTCCTGTCAGAAAACCAACACGGACACAGAGGTCACACACAGTAAAATTCGCGAGCTGCACGTGCCTCGCTGCCGTTCATTTCACATTTCACCTCTCTCTCTCTCTCTCTCTCTCTCTCTCACACACACACACACACACACACGCTTGCACGCACGCACGCGCGCGCACACACACTCACACACACAAACAGCCCTTAGCACTTTTGTATGGTATATTTCAAAACGAATGCAAACGGCGTTTTGAAGAAGAAGAAAAAAATGAGTGCCAGACAGATAACCAAGAGACAAAGAGGTCACACACCGTATAATGCGCGAGCTGCACGTCTCTCTCTCTCTCTCTCTCTCTCTCTCTCCTTCACACACACACACACACACACACACACACACACACACACACCTCAGCAAGAAGAAAAATGAATCCCATATTCAAAACGCTTCAACTCAGTAGTAAAAAGAAAGAACGAGGCAATATGTGACTGTAGCGGAGAAGGCCAGGGTCCAGACAGAAAACCAACACGGACACAGAGGTCACACCGTATAATGCACGACCTGCACGTGCCTCGCTGTCGCGACTCCCGGCTTGCTCAATTGTGTAGCTCACGGAGTGGACTTTCACAGTATTCCTGTCCACTGAAACGGCCGCTCGAATGTTGTTTGTTTGCACTTCGATCCTGCCTACCTTTCGTCAGTCCGGACAATCTCAGAAGTCGAAAAATGTCTGTTTGCCGTGTGTTATCTGTCCGGTTTTTTGTTGTTGTTGTGTTTTGGGGGCCTTTTGTTGTTGTTTTGTTGTTGTTGTTGTTTGTTTTGTTTTCGGTTTTTGGTTGGTTGGTTGTTGTTTTGGGGGGTCGGGGGGGTGGGGGGAGGGGGGTATTTTGCTTGTTTCTTTTTGCACTGAGAAGAAAGCCTCAATGCGCTACGCACATAAAAATTATATTATAGAATCTAGGTTCTAGATCTACACGAAGACGTACACATACCTCACACACACACACACACACACACACACAGGCATCTCTCTCTCTCTCTCTCTCTCTCTCTCTCTCTCTCTCTCTCTCTCTCTCTCTCTCTCTCTCTCACACACACACACACACACACACACACACACACACACACCTCAGCATTTTCATGTTTCAAAATACATGCAATCGTTCTGAAGAAGAAGAAAAATGAATCCCATATTCAAAACGCTTCAACCCTGAAATAAAAAGGAAAAAAACAAGGCAATAAATACAGTGTGACTGTAGCGGAGAAGGTCAGGGTCCAGACAGAAATCTTACCCCCTTTGAGAGGATAACAGTAATAAAATCCTTAGTTATTTCCAAAATAACCCACCTACTGATGAACCTCCCAGATCCTGAAGAGTTTTTTGAAGGAATTGAATAAGCTTTTGTATCATTTTCTTTGGAACCGTAAAAATGATAAAATAAGAAGATCTGGTGTGTGTCAAGCATAATTATGAAGTTGGTTTGAAAATGGTTGACATAAAATTGTTTGGGGCTGCATTGAAAATCAGTTGGCTTAAACGTATTCTACATGATGATGGAAAACTTTCAAAAATCCTACAAGCAATGTGTCCACTGATTCAGAATGTAAAACAACAAGGTGGTGAATTTGCCAACATAATCATGCAAACAGTTAAAAACCCATTCAAACACTACAAAAAGTTTTCTGCCAAATGTACACCTGTAACTTTTGATGATTTTGTGTCGGGATGTCTACATTATAATGTTAATATATGCAGAGGAAAAAGGGTTGTATGTATTAGAAATTGGATGGACTGTGGCATTGTTTCCCTGGGACATTTTCTTGGTCCACATGGATACGCATCCTACAATGAATTTAAAGCAAAATTTCCCAATGTCAGGACTGATTTTTTTGTTGTATGAAGGGATACTGACTGCAATCAAATGTTATCAAAGAAGATTGGGTTTGGATGTAAAAGAGAATATTGTTATTGGTGATGCATTTGTGTGGAGATATTTGTACAAATCTAGTGTTAAAGATATTTATTCATGCCTTGTAAAGACTAGTGAGACACCAAAGTGCATAGAAAAATGGAGCAAAGTCCTTGCTGTTGAAAATGATACTAAGGCAGTCTTTGATTAAAAATAAATCCAGGACTACACGTGAGAAATGTCTCATATGGTTCCAGTACAAATTGTTATATAGTTTGCTACCCACTGGCCACTACTTAGTCCAGTGACAGCTTGTAGATTGACCTGTCTGTGTCTTCTGCAAAGATGCTGAAGAAATTTTATTACATATGTTTTCGGATTGCCCAAAAATCCAAGACTACTGGTTTGATGTACAGGGATGGCTTCATAGCAGCTTCACACATTGTACTGATATAATATTTTCAAAAGAGCTTGTTATTCTTGGCAGTAAAGCGAATATGGTCACTGACAGAATACTGGATTTGTGTATCTTATAGCTAAATACAACATTTTCATCTCAAAGCTGCATGGTACCATCCCACACCTAAATGTTTTTACTAGATTTTTGAAGAATGGAGCTCTTCTGGAGAAATATCATTATACGTTAAATGGCAGACAAAACAAATTTCACGCCGATTGGATGCTGTACAGCTCACTCCTTCCATGAGTAGCTCACTCCTTTCAGGAATCTTTTGTTTTTACTCAGCCTTGCTATTTAGTATTAGTAGTATTGCCAATTAAGTATTAAGCCTTTTGATAATTCTTACTGACACACTTGACAGATAGCGTATGATTATATACATAATTTTGAATGAAAATACAGAGGGAAGAGTTTGCAGACTGACAAGCTTCCAGACAGACGGATCGATGAGGCGCAGAGAAAGGGCGTTTATCAAAGCACTAACAGACGATTTCCGGAAATAACAGGGGAGATAATCCGGAAGAGTGAATCCACCCTAGGTAGGACATCATTCCAGACACGGACTTGATCTATATACTGGCATATATAGGCCCATGATTTCAGAATGGAGGCGGCAGTCGAAAAGCGCTGGTCTGTGACAGTATCAGACCTTCAGGCATGGACCTATATACTTGACTGCCAGCTGCGCGCTATGCGAAAGAAACATTTCTTTCTTTTGTTTCTTTTTTGGTTTACTACGGTCTTTTTGGTGCGGCCACATGCGGTGTGTCCGTTTCGAATGGAGGACTGACTGAATCGACTGCGAGCGTTCATTATTTACCCCGTGTTCTTGATTAAGAAGAAGATATGTGAAAAGTCATCGGCAGCCTCTGCCGCATCGTCGGTAGCGCTTCATGGCTTAGCACTGAGAAGCAGATCACTGCGGGCGGAGGATCGAATACAGAACCAGGAACAGCGAAGCCGGTTGCGCTGTTCCATCACTCGCCTCGGATTGTGGATAGCAGCCGACAATCTTCTCCAGACATTTCAATCACCGAAAGATTGCTTCAAATATAGTAAGTTTTGAGGTGTTGATAATTTCTCGTATAAACTAATAATACAGCTCTGTGTTGTGTGTCAGTGTGAAGCGGTATGATCATTATTATTATTGATCGCATTTATATAGCGCTATTGTCCGCTCTCGAGCAGACTCAGGAGGGCAGTGTAAAAAACAAAAACACCCTGTTTACAAGCACTTCAGCAGCGTGTATGTACCGTTAACTAATACAGTATTCACTGAACTTCTTCAGATTTAGAGATGGTAAACTGTTAGAGAATAATGACTTGAAATTCAGAAATCACCCTGAAATAGATCTAAGCCGGGATAGATCAAAGTGAGCAACTAACTTGTAACTCGTGTAAGTATAACGGTGATATTTTGCAGGGATCCAGTTTAATGTTGCTTTACGTCCACAATAGACTATTAGGAACAGTATTATGCTAGGATAGCATTATGTAGTTTATTTGTATCTAGGTCAAGAACTGAGTGGGAATAATTAATTGTATTTAATACGCTGTTTTAGGGGAATTTCGTCATTAGAATTTAGATGTAGTCTTGGTTGTCAGTGTACCAGTTCATGATAAATATTGTTGTGAGAGTAGGAGGATGAGTTCTGCTAAGTTAATGTAATAATTGTGATGTTTGGTATTTTTCAGTATTATGGTGACAAGAGTTATGTCCCCTGAGTTCGTAATAGAAATACTTACGTGGCGTCATCATCGAAGTGATGTCATAATGTGATCATCAGCTATCCATGCCCTAACCGACAACTTTTTGGGACTGCCTTTATCAAACTGATAAGGTATGTGCATCTATCCATTTTTTTAAGGTGATACTGATATTTCTTCTATGGTATCTGACAGGTTTAATTTCATGGCTCATTTGCTTGTTTTGTCTTATGTATTTATTCTATTGTTTTGTCATTTCATTTCTTTGGGGGTTATAATCATGGTCCATGCGGCTGTGAAGTAGGCTTTGTAACCTTGTGCCTGCTATTATAGTTGAAAACATATTATGGTCCACATTATTCCTTATAGGAGTGCTGAGTGTATTGACCTGGATTGTTTTCATCATATACCTTGTGTTAGATATTTTTCTACTCCCAGTGTTTGTCTGGAAGGTTGCTGAAGGAGTCTAATGTCTAGTATTCCTGCTATTTTATACTGCTGATACAATGCTGATTGGCAAGTTGTTGTGATATTTTTCTTTTTTGTACATGGTGACATAAACTACATCAACCACATAAACACGAACAATAAGCTATAAACAACAACAATAACAACTACAACTACGACTCTGTAATAAAAAGCCACGGATCATAAACGTTGGTGTTCAGAGTTTGGTCAGTCAGTGTATGCACGAACTTGCCAGTGGCACGAAAACTAAATTCACACCACCACCCCGGCAACGTAAGTATACGCCATATTTGAGGAAATTGTGAAGATCGTGGGGTCGGCTGGTATTGTGGAGCCAAAAGCTCTGTCGGTGGGCAACTCGGACTCACAAATATACAGAAGTGCGTTTGTGTAAATATGTGTCAGGCGGGCGCTAGACCCAGCGTTCTTGCAGAAACCACACAGTAACAGAGACTCTTGGGAGATGTGAGGAATTTCCGTTTCATCCTTTGGACCGCAAATGAGACCTGTGAATAAAGGGCTCTAAGAACATCGACCTTTTGTATAGCATTGACTTGTTGTGGCAAAGAAGATCCTTTCAATGACGGTTCGGCCTCTTTGACTTTGAGAGGGCAATCAAACGGTTACAAAAATGGCGCCCAATGTGGGCAGAGAAATTTCCAGAGAAATTTGCATAAGCAGACCAAAACAAACATCATAACAACATATAATGCAGAATTTATTGGAGATGGGTGTAAGAAGTCATGAGGCCTGACGGAAAAGTGCGTTTTATCACATTTGTGTCTTTCAGTATGCTTATGAGCCATTGACGTTTGATCTAGATCTAGTTTCCGAGTAACACCGAGCAGGCTTCCTCAGTGCTGGTGTTGGTAAAACAACTGATCATGTCGTGTACTGACAACTCACCTTTCACAGACTGTAATAAAACTCACTTTCGTTGCAAATTTTGGTTTCATTCATTAGATATGAAGCCGTTTGATTGATCTCAATGATATTTGTGACCCAAAAATGGCATTTAACTTAAATGCACCAGGAATTTCCGACCGCCTCCTTGGATATTACCGAAGATTTTCATATTTTACAGTGTTAACGCATACAGTAAAAGTTATTCTATCCTCAAAGCGGCAAACACATACAACTGGCTCCGCTAACACACACACTGCACACACACACACACACACACACACACACACACACACACGGACACGCAAAAACGCACACGCACACGCAACAACAACTACTGACAAACAAAACTGAGCAACTGGGTACGTCACATCGCTTGCTTAATGGTCACTGATTTCACTGATTCGGCTGCCCGACTCAGTGGGTAATGCAGAAATCGTCACTGACTTTCTAGTCACTGCGGGCCGAGTTCGGTTTCCGCATCAGTGGTTGTTCCGCCGGCGCCTCAAGTTGCCTTTTTTTGACACTGGGCTTTTGTGACTTTGCTCCGCACAGCTGTTTACTGAAACAGCAATTAGCCGGCGGGAGTGCACAACTGAGTTCAGTGCTTCGCCGGCGAGGTCAATCCCCACTTCCTTAACGACGACATTGTTGTCACTTCTGGCGGTGGCTGACGGTCTCATCGGTCTTTGCGGCGGGTCCGGCCGGCGCCGCCGGGACTGAGCGACGGGCCGAGCCACCCCGGCGGCGGCTTTCCGGCCTCCCTGGGTCAAGTTAATGCTGAAGCCACTCTACATCGGTTTCACTCAGTGACTCACTGAGTGGACGTAAAGCGGCAGAGAAGGCAGTGGTGACACTGCCGGAGCCGAGCCTGAGACAGTCGCAATAGAAAGCCCGGCTAGTCGTTTCAACCACCCCGCTCCCGAGTGTGCGTGTGTGTGTCAGTGGTACCTGGAAACTGAGTTTGACTCAGTGAAGGCGGCCGGTCAGTCACCGACTGACTGAGTCAGTCTCGGCCGGTCAGTGCCGCCGTACCTTGAACTTGAATTATTATTATGAAATATATTTTTTGTCATTTCTTTATGAAGCGGAGAGTAGATTTTCTGTCTCTCCCCCCCCCCCCCCCCCCCCCCTGTCAAATTGACTGTGTTTAAGGTCTTCCAGATCTAAATAATTATAACGCCTGAACGTGACAATTACTAGACCGTGACTGAACTACTTGCTTGTTTTGTTCAGTTTTTCTACACTTCAACCCATACTGACCCCCCCCCCCCCCCCCCCTTGTTTTTGTTTTGTTTTGTTATTAATACATAGCAGAATAATCAGTCGTGTTCGTTCAATGTCGCTTTACGTCAACAGAGACCGTACGGACTATTTGGGGACGGAGTCAATCGCGGTAAAGCCTTCGCATTTACCATCTCAAAGTTTGGTCCTGGGACCGGCTACGGAATCAAGACGCGTAAAAAGAATTGCACGCGGAGTAACGTCCCTTGGCTTAATGGCGCCTTCCATGCGGCAGTGGTTCAAAGCTTCTTCTTCTCCTTCCGTTAAAAATCGCACTGGTACGACCTGCTAGTACTAGGTTGAGTTCGCGTTAAAAAAGAAAAAAAAGGACATACTTGTTGATTATTACGTTAAGTGTCCGAACTTCAGTAGGTTGAAGATTCTGATGTGAAGAAGAGAAAATGGTTTCCCTAACTCCGGAGTGGGCAGCTTCAGATTTTGGTCAGTTTTTTTGAAACGTGGGAGGTGAGTGTCAAAACTGTCATATTTGCCCCGTTCAAACTGACATAACAGAACTGAATCACTCAGTCAGTTACTCAGTTACTTTATTATAAAGTAGACAATGATTCCACCGACATAAAGAGGAAGGAAGATGTCTGGGATTGTGGGAATGCCGTAGTGTCGGGACTCTTCGGGGTATCTCCGTCTGGCATTGTCTATAATTTATGGTTATATATAAATACGTCTGGTCAGTCTGGACTGTACCACTACCATTTACCTGCTAGGAGTAGGAGTGTTTGCTATTGAAGTTGAAGTTAGCCGTTTAATAATAATAGGCACATGCATAAATTTATGTTCATTATTTAAGACCAGGACATAACACTTATTAACACTAACACTAACACTAGTAACAGTGAGCTTGACATTTTTTTATGGTTAAAACCCCAACTTAGTACCATAGTAGGCTAAAAATTCGTATATTTACTGGGTCTTGTTCTAATTAGTAATTACATGACCAACATAAGTTCACAAAGAGGGTGTATGCAATAAACCGTTAAACGCGTGTTTAGCTACAGCTGTGTTCAGCTGAAGACGAAGTGGCCCCCACTGGACGAACACAGACAAAGGGCACGCCTCACCACCGTCTTCAAATTCCATCATGGAGAAGTGGTGATCAACACCATGAGGTTGGCTCCCTGAAAGATGAGAATTGAGATCACACCCTTTTCCAACATCCTGTCAATTCCCTGCTTCACTTTTTGGAGAAGAGAATGTGCTACTTTTCTGGGTGTGTACAGACAAAAGGGAGTGGCGTTGCCTTTGTCTTTGAGCTCGATTGAATATTCCTTCTGGAGATTTCCCAATCCACGGAAAAGTTTGGGAAATTCCTGCTTGAAGTTGGGTGTGCATGCCATCAGTCCCAGTCTTGTGCAGACAGAACAGCTGAGAAGGCCACTGTGCTGGTGTGCCAGAACAAATATCATCTCCTCAATTGCCGTACCCCTCGTGGCAGCATGTGGCAGTGAAGACGCACCGGACGTTGAGAGGAGTATTACCTGGTCCTCGAAGGGATTTCTTTGCGGGTTTGAGTTTCTTTGATTTCGCCATGCTTTCTCCAACCACTGTGTGACTGATGCTCCCATATCAAGTTTGAAGCTTGCTGTTGCTCATCTGCCATTGTTGCGTAGGCTCAGGCGCAGTTCAATCAGCCACAGTCACGGTGTAGGCCTTCAAAAACCTGATCTAAACCCCCTTCCCCCTCCCCCTCACCTCGCTACCCCACCCCCTCCCCTTCCCTCATCCCCCTACCCACCTTCAGACTTCCATACTGTTTCCTTCTCCCCACCCCCAGGACACCAGATGCCAGGAATTCCATGCAGAGCCCCCTGACTGACAATCATCAGAATCGTCAACAAGATGATGGTGGATGATCAACAGAAGAAGAAAAAGAACCTGAAACCTGTACTTTCAGCACAGTGACTACAGTCTTTAGTTTTATCATTTATGTGCTGGCTGTAGTAACACGGTTGTGAATTTCATTCTCTAGTTCAATTTGTTTTTTCTGTTCCCCAGAAAGCTGACCATTTACGCTTTAGTTTATACACGAATCATGCCAACGTTAGAGGACCTGTACAACGGGAAACTGAAATCACAGAATGTTGTCATTGAAGGTATGACTCTCTCTCTCTCTCTCTCTCTCTCTCTCTCTCTCTCTCCCCTCTCTCTCTCCTCTCTCTCTTCTTTCTCTCCCTCTCTCTCTCTCTTCTTTCTCTCCCTCTCTCTCTCTCTTCTTTCTCTCCCTCTCTCTCTCTCTCTCTCTTCTTTCTCTCCCTCTCAGGGTTAGGTCTTAGGACTGTTTTTGTTAACAAGCAGTGGTGAAAAATTCTGAAACTGAAAGCACTGAATAAAATTCAGTACTTAAAAAAAAAGAGAAGGAAAATAAATTGATGCTGGGGAAAGCATCTCCTTTCTCTATTAATTATCAATGATGATTGATAAATTATACATTCTTTCTGTCTTGATCAGTTTTGATGACAGTTTTGACACTGACATTGTGACAATGTTCCTCCTTTTGCTAGCTAAGCTGCACAGTTAAACTTAAGAGTAAGACTGTTAAAAAGTGTTATGTTTTTTTACACAGTTCTACTTGTAGTTATAATACTTTTACTTGTTTGACTTTTAGTACTGTAGACTGTAGTACTAGTAGTATTAACAATAATTACTTTATTACTATTAGTACTAATACTGTAATAGTATAGTGTAACTGTATGTTTTAATACAAATCATCTGTCTTTCCTTCATCAGATTCATTTGAAGCACCTGGCCGATACTTGGTCCTGTCACTGCTGCACAGTCTTTGCCAGAGGTAATTTTATTGTATTCTTCTTCTTCTTTTTATTTTTTTATTTTTTAACATGATGAAGACTGAGTCTGACACTTTTAATGCATGCTGGGTTATTTTGTTGTTTCCATGGTCAACTGAACTCTTGACATTTTGTTGTTTCCATAGTCAGCTAAACTCTGACATGGACTGCAGAGTCTTTAACATGCGCATGTGATCTTTTTGCATGCGTATACACACAAGGGACCTCAGTTTATAGTCTCATCTGAAGGACTTTTGTAGAGTCTGCACAGAATTCGACTCGGAGAAATCTCGGGGCAGGCGCAAAGCCCAGCACACAACAGTCACCCATCCATTTGGTGACCGTGCTCAATCATGCTTAACTCGGGCTTTCGAGAGCGAGTGCACTTGCTCTGCACCACTGACTCTCCTATTGCTCATCTATTCTAGAGTCTTGTGGTCAACGCATCTTCTTCCATCAAGCACCATTATTTTGTAACACTAACACTGTAACAGTCTTCCCTGTTCTCTCCAACAATCTTCTTCCAATTCCATAGCCTCATGTTAATCCGCCATCAAGATCCATCTTTTCCTCTCTGACCACTAAATAAATCACTGTTGGCTAACCTGTGTAATCATACTTTCATAGAATTAGAATAGTGTATTTTCACTTATAGTTATACTTTCATAGTGTAGTGTATTTTCACTAATGCAACTTAGTGAGTAACTCTTTATATTACAGATGTGACCAGGTACTGCTGATAGCCTGTGGAAGACCTCCCATTTTCTACATGAACGCACTGCCTGCAGAACTGAGAGACAAGTAAGACACATTGTCCATTGAATCTGTCTTTGTAGAATCAGCAAAGCAGGTTAATAACTCAAGCATTGCATATCCAGATACTGCTTTA
The DNA here is from genome assembly GCA_018857735.1 of Alviniconcha marisindica. Lineage (NCBI taxonomy): Eukaryota > Metazoa > Mollusca > Gastropoda > Provannidae > Alviniconcha > Alviniconcha marisindica. Next base: position 158,877 of record JABMCL010000188.1, on the reverse strand, counting down.
GAATTAGATACAGCATAAGAGTTTGATTTTTACCTTGGTGTTGCTTGTGAATTTCTTCTTTTGTTAAACATATATATATTAGTTATAACTGTTCATTCCATTGCTTGTCCCACTTCACAAGGTAAAGTTGAACCACATGGGTGTCATTCATCTTGGTTGTGTTCATCCCATTGCTTGTCCCACTTCACAAGGTAAAAAGCTGAACCACATGGGTGTCCATTGATCTTGGCCATGTTCATTCCAGCACTTGCCACACTTCATCCTGGTTGTGTTCATTCCATTGCTTGTCAGTATGTCACACTTTATCCTGGTTGTGTTCATTCCATCACTTGCCACACTTAATCCTGGTTGTGTTCATTCCATCACTTGCCACACTTCATCCTGGTTGTGTTCATTCCATTGCTTGTCACATTTCATCCTGGTTGTGTTCATTCCATTGGTTGTCAGTATGTCACACTTCATCCTGGTGGTGTTCATTTCGTCGCCTGTCACACTTCATCCTGATTGTGTTCATTCCATCGCTTGTCACGCCTCATCCTGGTTGTGTTCATTCCGTCACTTGTCACACTTCATCCTGGTTGAGTGCATTCCGTCGCTTGCCTCACTTCATCCTGGTTGTGTTCATTGCATCGCTTGTCTCACTTCATCCTGGTTGTGTTCATTGCATCGCTTGTCTCACTTCATCCTGGTTGTGTTCATTCCATAGCTTGCCTCACTTCATCCTGGTCGTGTTCATTCCATCGCTTGCCTCACTTCATCCTGGTTGTGTTCATTCCATCGCTTGCCTCACTTCATCCTGGTTGTGTTCATTCCATCGCTTGCCTCACTTCACAGGGTGAAGCTGCCTGGCAACCTCCCCAAACCAGCCAGGATAGGAGACAGGCTCCCAGCAGGGCCACTCATCGTAGCTGTGCTGGGCAGCATCCGGGGTTCAAATCAGTCAGTGGGCGTGGTGATTGATGATACATCAACACTGGTGGACACGTACTCAGTGTATGCTGTGCCCCAGCTGGTCAGAAGCCTGTTGGACTACAGGGAGAAGGGTGGGTGTGTTTGACACAGTTTCTGGGCCTGTTGTATTAAGATGTGGTTTCAGTTTCAAGATTACAACACATAAAAGGTTCAAAAGAATGCTTATTTTAAATTTAATTACATGCAACACACACAAAGTTAAGAAGAACGCTTATTTTGAATTTAATTAGACGCTACACACAAAGGTTAAAACGAACACTTATTTTGAATTTAATCAGACATTACACACAAAAGGTTAAAAAGAACACTTACATTAAGTGTCTTTAGGCGCAATGACTGGGGTCTATTACGTACTACTGTAAAAAAAAAAAAGCAAAAAATTTCCTGTGACCAGGTGAAGGGAGAGAAGTGAGGCAAGACTATGGCTTGTGTTACCCAACAGAGTGCGTTCCCTTATTTGGGCTGCCATTTGTTCTATGGGAGAGGGTGTTGTTTATTTGTTTTTGCTGGCATTGCGCTGGTCAGATCTTTTCTTGTTTCTGGCCAAGCAGATTTGAGATTTTGGTTCAGCATTTTTCAGGTTCAGGTCTTGCACCCCTGGATCACTCATATATCTTGTGTGGTGGTGGGGGGGGGGGGGGGGGGGGTTGTAGATTCAAATAACATGGTAGATCAGACAATCAGAGCTGGTGGAGAATCAGAAGTGCAGAGTAAGAACACCCACTGTCAAAAGTCAAGTACAATCAAGCGTCATGGTCACAACATGGATGGGTGACCGTTACATGCTAGGCTTTGCGCTCACTGACATTTCCCCAGAATCAAATTTTGTGCAGACGCTATAAAAGTCCTTTGGATGAGACTATCAACTGAAGTCCACTGTGTTTCTACCCATGCACATAAATCACATACGCACCTAAAAGGTACTGTCATCCACGTCAGAGTTTGGTGGATTATGGAAACGCCTAACAACCCAGCAGTCTTGGACACGTTGAAGTTGGACACTATACAGAAGACAGATCATACTGACAGTAACACACAAATAGGCTTCTTAAAATGTCTGCGCTGATGCCTATGACAAAAAACAACACATTATTGTGTGTATTCAGGTAACAGGACAGAACAGGTAGTCAGCAGTACTCTGAAAGATGTCTTTGATGAGAGGGACTGTCGACTCATTTGCGGTCGACCGACCACGTTCATTGATATGCAGCTGCTTTCCATCCCCTGCCTACAACCACACAAAAAATAAAAATGTATTGGATGCATTCAGGTAACAAGGTAGAAAAGGTAGTGAACAGTACTCTAAAAGATGTCTATGATGAGAGGGACTGTTGAATCGTTTGCGGCCAACCGACCACATTCACTGACATGCAGCTGCCTTCCATCCCCTGCCTATGACAACAACAAAAAAGGTTCTTGTGTACATTCAGGTAACAAGGTAGAACAGGTTGTGAAAAGCACTCTGAAAGATGTCTATGAGGAGAGGGACTGTTGAATCATTCGCGGTCGACCGACCACGTTCATTGATATGCAGCTGCTTTCCATCCCCTGCCTGTGACCAAAAAAAAACTATTATTGTGTGCATTCAGGTAACAAGGTGGAGCAGGTAGTCAGCAGCACTCTGAAAGATGTCTATGACGAGAGGGACTGTCGAATCATTCGCGGTCGACCGACCACGTTCATTGACATGCAGCTGCCTTCCAGTCCCCGCCACGCCTATGGCTGCATCATCACGCACGGAGAGCCCTTCACAGAACCCACTGTACATGTAAGTAGGTGGAGGTGCAGTTTTTACTCTGTGATGCAAGATGTGATTTGTGCTGCATCACCTCCGAAAACTAAACTTAACAGTTGACATGTTAACCCATTCCCTGTCAGAATCATCTCACTAGGGAGTTAATGAACACTCAGAATACATAACACAAGTACAGCAACAAAGACCTGAGTCACCTATGGTGACTCTCACCTGGCATGCATGTCAATTCAAGGGACGTAAACTCCACCAGAGGTACATCCTCAGGTCTTGTGTTACATATTTTGAGCGCTAATTAACTCCCTTGTGTGTTGATTCTGCACGAGCACTCAGTTGGCGCATGCCTTGCTTTTCCCAGGCAGAAGATTTCAACATCAGCAGCGACTTCATCCGGGTGGTGGATGTGACTCCAGCGTCCAAGACTGCGGAAGTCAAGTCTGCTGCCCCTGAGCAACAGGTGAGAAAGAAATGGGTCAGTGTGGATCATGAATTTGCCATCATTAAGGTCTGGATCCAGATGCGGATTGCCACATGCCACAATTGACCTCTCACCCTCCTCTGACTGACAGCTGAGCTTTAGCCAATCAGAGTCTGCATACAAACACACATCCTGTACAAGTCCACAGGCTGTCCAAGTACCACTGTAGTGTAAACAGAGTATGCGCCCTTGTTGTTTTCAAAAACAATGATCAAGCACCTTGGGGCTAGCTGTATTGTTCAAAGAGTCGGTTCAAACACAGGTTATGTTGTTTGCTCAGCTTGTCAAAGTAGGCAGAGCTATCTGGCTAAAAAGCAAGTGGTCGGTTTCTGATGCATCCCATTTCTTTGTACAGTGGTACCCTAAAGGTTAAAGGAAGTAGCCTAATTATCAAAGCCTTTTTTTTCTCTTCCCAACTGAAAATACTTGCTTAGTTGATCTGTAGGAAAAAAAATTAAATTGCCACTGTTGTTTTCACATCATATTTTTTAGCTGAGTTTCATGTGTCATGGTTTAGTTAAATTGCCTGTCACACTGCAGCCTCTTTGAAGTTTGGCATGAGAGATGCGTGCTTATGTTTACTGAGTAACAAGATCAAAGAGACTGTTCTTAAAAGCCAGCTGTGCCAAACATTTCTCTTAAAGCTGCATGTTTTGGAATTTGAAACTTGGTCCTGTACTGGAGTGTTGGGTCAGGATTTTTTTTTTTTTAGCAATACCAAGCAAGAAAGGTGTTTGTAAATCTGCCTGTCTTAAAAAAACGTGGTCCTGTTTTGTTTGGTTGGAGTTTTTGGCTGGGGGGGGGGGGGGGGGGGGACCTGATATTACCATAACACAGCTGAGTGGATGTGAACTATCAAGAACCAACCAAAATGTGTGTTCAGGCGGACCCAACAGCAAACCTGACCTTTAACCTGTCCCTGAAACCAGAGGAGAAGGCGGCCAAAGACCAGGTGGTTCTTCCCTACACTCTGGCGTAAGTTTCACAGCACACATATTTTATTTCTGTCAGAACACTGGAAGAATCCCTCTTTCCAAACCTTAAGTCTTGTCTTAAAGTAAAAGTCCAAGGTTTTTAAGTATGCAAAATGACCATCGAAATGATTGACAAATGAGTCACTAGTTTCAGATTTAATGAAATAAAAATAAATGTTTAATTGGGTTTTTAATCGATTTTATTTTCTGTAGGCTGGCCGAGACTACAGTCTCGGGTTCTCCATCAGTCATGTGACTTTCCCGGAAGTGACATCAGTCTGGGGAGTCAGTGCGGTTGCCATCTTAGATTCTTCAGTAAACTGTGTATGCGTGTGGTCGACAAAAAAGTTAACTATGCCGGCCTACTGTGTTGCCGCGAACTGTAACAATTCGCAGGCAACCCCAGGTATAACAATGCACGAGCTCCCGCGCAATCGACCTGCAGTGAGGCGAAAGTGGATTAAATTTATACAATTCAAACGAGCTGACTTTCTTGCTGCGCCACATCACGCCCATTTGTGTAGCGAGCACTGTGGCAGAGATTGGGGATGGAGGGAGTACATGATAGTCCGAGTGTGTACACCAGTGTGGGGGGAGGGGTGGGATGCCTATCAGGATTATAACGAGCCACCCACCTAATGATACTGATGTCTCCTTTTCACAGGTCATCCTCAGACGGTCAGAGTGGTGTGATCCACTACATGCCAGATGATGCTGATGACTTCGACGACGAGGATCCGGATGATGACTTAGACTTTTGATAGTGTGGGTGTGTACGTGTGTTGTGTGTACATCACTACTTGATTGTGGATATCTGGGTCTGTGTGTGTATGTGTCTGTGTGTATGCGCCACTGGATTGCCTCAAGATCTTGCAGCCATGTCACACTTGATTGCCATCATTCTCAAGTGAGTTCTCTGAACTGATTTTTCAAATGCAATTTGGGTCAGCTGTAAACTACTAATGGATTTACCAGTTCACGCTCACATCCACCAACACACAGACATGCATGCCTTCACACACTCGCACAAATACAATCTTCACAGAAAAAATACCAACATGGTTTAAAAATGACTACAGCAGCTGTGTAGATAGGTGAAGAGTAATGAAAAGAGACACAAAATGGCTGTGGAATGAACTCATTATTCAAAGAAAAGTTATTTATTATAAAACAGATGTACAAGACTGCCTTTAATAGTTCTGACAGGAAATAAGCCTGGAGTGGGTCAGAATATAGCTACACATGCTTCGCCCAAATGAACTGATCAATCAAATAAAAGTTTTTTATTATAAAACAGATATACATGACTGCCTTTAATAATTCTGACAAAAAATAAGCCTGGAGTGGGTCAGAATATAGCCACACATGCTTTGCCCGCTATCAGGAATTTCTTCCTTGTTCTAATGTCTTCCTTATTCTAGTGTCTACCTTCCCAATTATTTTTCGCCAATCTTTACTCAGTAACCAACCAACATGAGACTTTAGAGCAGTCTAGAGAGCAGGAACTAATCAAAGAACAGAGGGAAGTAGTCAAAGACATTGATTTATTAACAGACTTTCTGACACTGGTGACAATCAACTCAGGTGATGGACAATTCAACTATGATTTCATAATCATCAAGCAAGGTTTGCGCCAAATTTACACGTTCTTGCATAGAAGAAAACGTCACTCCATCGCCACTTCGGACTAAGGTGTTTGGGTCTTGAGAACTTTGAAGTAGGTGAAAAATAAGGTGTTTGGGTCTTGAGAACTTTGAAGTAGGTGAAAAATAAGGTGTTTGGGTCTTGAGAACTTTGAAGTAGGTAAAAAATAAGGTGTTTGGGACTTGAGAACATAAAGTAGGTGAAAGACCAGGTCTTTGGGTCTTGAGAACTTTGAAGTAGGTGAAAAATAATATTTTGGGTCTGGAGAACTTTGAAGAAGCTGAGAAAAGTTTCGTTCAAAAGAGTCATCAGTGGAGGAACTCTGTTCATTCTGTCGTCTATGTCCAGAGATGAGTTGCCATTGACATGGAGGTACCTCATCAGCTCTTCAAAACTGTCCTAGACATGGCGAACTGAACTAACGACAACAGCGAACATCCTGGTAAAAAGTCACTGATAAATAAATACGTGAGAAAAAATGTGACTTCAAGCTGGCTGCACATATCACATCAAAATTGCCTCTTTAGATACAGCGATAGAGATTTAGGGACTTGGCAGTAGGCCTCGCGGCCATGTTAGTCCTTTCTTATTGTTTTAAGTTTGGTCTTCTTATGCACGCTTCAATTTTCCTATTGCATTACTCATAATAGTCAAAAAAACGAACTAGTAAATTTGGATCTTTGTCAAGAGGACTTTTAAACTGGTTAATAGATGGTGCTTTTTTAGTACATGGTAAAAGTGAATTCCAGGTTGGTGCAACTCTGTTGCTAAAGGCAAACTTCCTGGTTTTAGTTTTAGTAAAATGTACATATAGTTTGTGCTCAGAATTTCTAGTGCTATCAAGTTTAGTAGTGGTAAAGAAATCTTCAAATTTCAAATCATCAATTTCATTAATTATTTTAAATACTTGGATAAGGTCACCTCAATATCTTCTATACTTTAAAGTAGGGAGTCTTAATTGCCTCAGCCTTTTTTAAAAAATCTTTTAACGTAGGTATTAACTTGGTGGCTCTTCTCTGAACTTTCTCGATGGCAACTGACTGTCTTTTTAATTGTGGAAATTATACTATATTACCATACTCCAGGTGTGGCCTTACCAACGATTTGTAAAGATTAGTAAAGCTGTCTCCATCTATAAAAGTAAATGTTCTTCTAATTATACCAATCATACTGCTAGCCTTGTTGAAAGAATTTTGAATATGAGCATCAAATGAAAGATATTTATCCAAAAGAACACCTAGATCCTTCTCCTCTTCACATTTCGGTATGTTGTCATAATTATCCTCACTTAATTTCATTTTATAGTCTATTTCCTGGTTGTTTTTACCTATGTGCGACATTTTACATTTAGTAACATTACAATATAAATTCCACAAATCTGACCATCTCTGTAGCCTAGTGATGTCCTCCTGTATTCTACCAGCATTATCGGTTGAATCATAAATTTTAGTATCATCAGCAAAGACTTTACAACAGCTTTGAACACAATCGGGTAAGTCGTTTATAAAAATTGTAAACAGTATAGGACCTAAAACGCTTCCCTGGGGGATGCCGCTTAAAACCTCGGTCATTGGTGAGTAATGGTTTCCTACCCTCACTCTCTGATGTCTATTAGGAAATCTTTTATCCGTTAAAAAATATTCCCTGTTATCCCATATGCGGCTAATTTACTTAGAAGCCTCTGATGAGGGACCGAATCAAATGCTTTTTTGAAATCCAGGTATACTATATCAATGGGATGCCCATCAATGAATTTAGTTAAATGCTCCATAACTAGAAGTAGTTGCGTAATACAAGATCTCTGTTTTCGGAAACCATGCTGGCACTCGGAATACAGTCCATTGTCTGTCATGTGTTTCACCATAGTGTCGCGAATAAAGAATTCTAGTAGTTTATATGTGACACATGTTAAGCTGACTGTGACTCCCACCCCCATCGGAACCTGGCTGCTGCCTGTCGGTGTCGGCACTCCTGGTCATATGCCAGAACCGAAGCCCAGGTGTACCTCGATGCCAGTTCACCTATCTACGCCGTGTAGTCTTTGGCGGCGCCATGGTCCAGGTCGCCGCTGTCGTAGAGGGCTGCCACGATGCAGGCATTGGTAGCGATCCACATCGCCGTGGACACGGCGTGCAGCTTTGGCTTAGTCCCGCTATTCAGTTTCAGTGTCGCTCCCGGTCCTAATGTCGCTCATAGTATCCCACACAAAATCAGTGATCAAGTGCGGCTTTGCCTCACCTGACGCATTCTGGCACCGATGTTCACCTCGTCAGCGTTCGTTTTCAGCAGGTCGTGCAGGAGCGCGGACGGACGTGGGGACGGTGCAGTTTTGGGGGCGAGTGGCCCGTCGGCCAACCGTAATGGTTGACTGGGCGTAAAACACCAAATTACTTACTTACCCACGTCGGCCCACAGCCGTGCGTAGGGCCGCCATCTCCCCCTTCTTCAGCTCAAAGCTACGAATGTCCTCGTCTGTGACACCCAGTAAGGCCGCTTTGGAGTAGTAGCCTTCATCGCTTAAAGCCTTGGCGACAGCTTTAGGCAGTCCCCATTCTGACAGAAACGCTCCCAACTCCAACAAGCTGGCCATGTTAGTGGTGAGATGCGCAGAGTGCCAATCTCTCCCTGCCTCTGTGCCTTTACCGTTTTCTCCGCTTGTTCATCTAAATAACAGGCCCTCATTGGCCCTCCCATCCCCTCTCACCACTACACCTCTCCCAGTCTGGTGCATGAGTATACCTCCACTCCTGGAACTCCTCCTCAGTCATCTTCTTCCTGTTATTGGAGCATTTTTTTTAAAAAGTCAAAAATCTTGATTTTTCACCTTGTAAAACTTTACCTTTTTTGTGCTTCAGATCTCTTTCGATGATACTGCATCTAAATATCGACAATATCCCATCACGCTACAGTTCCCACACTGCTTGTGCTTGTGGCCCCTGTTGGTGCCGAGAGGCACCAGTGCTTGAAGTTGCTGATGATAGAGTGAGATCTTGAATTTGTCCCGTGTGGTTTATACTAGCCTCATATGCCTTTGCTATATCGATTGCCTGTAACAGAGTGAGAGTGTCCTCTTTCGATAGGAGCTCACGTTGGGCCTCCTGAATGTTCCTTCTTGCTATCAGCTGTTCCAGCTCTTTCCTGTGTGATGGCTCCCGAGGTGTACTTGCATTTCAGTGCTTGTGTCTTGATCCGAACGTGGATTGTCTGGATTTGTGTGGCACACAGAGTGAAGCTGTGATGCAGTGACTCTTCCAAGTCTTAGTCTATGCCGCAGTTTGCAGTTGGTTTGTTGTTGTTTTCCTGCGCCAGCTTTGCCTGAGCAGCAGTCACAGACAGTTTTGAATGTAACTCCTCCTCTTCAGGTCAACAAGTACAGCTGGTAAGAGGGTATGGGCACTGTCACTGACATAGTCATTTTCATACCCTTTAATCAGTGACATAATGGCTGGTTTTACTTGGGAGTTGGAAAATTGTATGCGTCTGAACACATTTTTGACTTGGTCAGAGGTAAGGGCTGGCACTGTTTTAGCTGATTGTGTCATTGTTTGTTTGGAGTACCTGCTAGGCCAACATAATTTTCCTCTTCTGTGATGAAGTAAAGTCCATCTCATGGGCCCGAGCATATGCAATATCCCTGAATGCAGGCTGCTTCCAATAGGCAGCCTTTTGAGTGACCCTCAATTTCACCATAATGTCGACTGTAAACACTAGTGCAGCAACATGAGAGCACGACTCCCCAAGGCCTGCCATACATTGACAGTGAGCAGAGACCACAGTCCCCGGACTGGTCTGCAATTATCAATGGTTGCACTGGCTTGTCACTTAGGCGCTGTGAATGGTTAACCTGTTTGCAAACATAAAATAAAGATGCCTGACATTTTGTTTTATTTTCTGGACTAGTTTAAAATCACATGAACGTTTATAGTGTTACAAACACTATAACGAATAATAGTTAAACAAACATGCTCTGCTGTTTATTAGAATTCCAGTGATTTCAGAACTTAATTCAAACTGTGCAATTCTCATGTTGTGCAGAGGAAATATAGTCACTGACTGCTTGTTAGCCACATTATTGAGTTTGAATTCTGCTGATGACTGTTGACGTAAAAAGAATGCTTCCAGTTCCAGCCTATGAGCATCCCCCCCACCCCCACATTCACGAAAACAGCTGTAAACAAGAAAACTTAATGAAATAAAATAATAAAATAAAGTACTGCATCTAGACAAAAAATAAATGTTAAAGGGTCTGTTCTTAATGTTCTCAGATGCTAAAGAGCATATTAGGGACAAACATGCGATGTCGACCGAATGGTGCCGTGGCTTCGGCGCGGCCCCGGGCGAGTGCCGCTATTTTTTCCCTAAGCCCTGTACTATTCGTTGGTGCACAGGCCAGCCGAGTTTCTGTTTACCTTTCTTTTACTTTTTCTCTCGGTTGTTTTCATTGATTTTTTGCTTGCTTTTGTTTTGGTTTCTTAGACAAGGCAGGGGTATTTGTTGGTAGTTCAATAGTTGTACCTCCTGTTTTTCCTTTCTTTTCTCCGTGTTTACCATGTCCATTTGTTTTTTTGTTTTTTTCTTTTCTTTCTCTCCCTTCTTCTTCTTCTTCTGCATTTATTACAGTTCATTCTTGCTGAGGATTTGTGTGTTCATTTGCCTCTTTTGTGGATTTACCTTTCTTTTTCTGGAGGGTTTCTTGTGAAAAAGTTTTTTCCCCCTTTTTAATTTTAATCTTTTGCACTGGGTGCCAAGGTGTCAAAATGTATTTCACAGTCCTTTGGTCGGTCTGGATATATTCCTTGTTGAATTAGCAAGGACGGAGGTTTCCTCCGAAGAGACCGTTCCTTCCAACTACCAAGGATCAACCCAGCGACAGCCGGGCGATGCGTGACCGATACCTTCATGTCTGTGTGGGTGTCCACAGGTTAACCGACTTGGAACAATTTCCAGTTCGAATCTCCAAGGATGAAGCTTCCTTCGACTGCTATCTTTCGGGAAGGTGTGAAAGCTATCTTTCGGGAAGGTCTGAAAGGAAAACGACCCTTTGGTCTGCAGTTCTGCGCATCCCACGGCCGCACATTCACGTGGCATTTTCGTTGTGGACCGATTGATGGTGAAAACGCGCCTCATTCGCCATTCGCCTCAGTGGTCTGTTTGTGACGTCAGAGACCTACGTCACGGATCTCGCGCATATTTCAAGATTAAAACAAGCAGGCGAAATTCGGCCTGATCGGCATGCATTTCTTCCTTCGTAAACATACTTACTTTCATGTCATTTACATTTTATTAGATTTAAAGGTCATGCTATGCACTAGACTTTCATAATTGGGTCGATTTTCAACGTTCCGTTGCAAACAAAAACTGCCTTTACAAGCCCTTTAAGAAACTGAAATACAAAATTAAAGGGATTGTCTAAACACATCTTTTATGCATATTTTACGCTTTTCTTATTGCCACATACGCATTTTTCATAATGCAACAGGTTATGCATAGGAAAAGAGCAAAGGTCAACACATCTGCTAGAAGTTCATTTCAATTCTATGCAAATGAAGCTTCAGATGACAGAATGTAATCAAGGTCTGTAGATATATTTGATGCCGGGGTGGTGATTTGAATGTAGATTTCGTTCCACGGGCAGGTTCGTTCATACCGCACTGACTAAACACTGAACGCCAACATTTACGGTCCGTGGCTTTTGTTTATTACAGTTGTAGTTGTTATAGTTGTTGATGTATATGTCTTCTTCTTTTTTAATTTTATTTTGTTTTGTTTTCACCCTTATCAGTTTGATAAAGGCCTCCCCCAAAAGGTTGTCGGTTAGGGCATGGATAGCTGATGATCTGTGATGTAAAAACTCTTTTTTTTGCATAACATTATGACATCACTTTGATGATGACATCATAAGTATTTCTATTAGGAACTCAGGGGACAGAACTCTGTCACCCTAATACTGAAAAATACGCGGCTTTGTGTCTATGTTGCCGGGGTTGTAGTTTAAATGCAGATTTTCTTGCCACTGGCGGGTTCGTTCATACCGTAATGACTAAACACTGAACACCAACACTGATGGTCTGTAGCCTTGGTTTATTAAAGTCGTAGTTGTAGTTGTTATCGTTGTTGGTGTATATGTCTTCTTCTTTTTTTACCCTGTACAAGAAAAGAAGTTGGTGTATACGTCTTTTTTCTTCTTTTTTTTACCCTGTACAAGAAAAGAAGAAGAAAAATATCAGAACAACTTACCAATCAGCATTAAATCAGCCATATAAAATAACAGCAATACTAGACAAAAGACTCCTACCTTCCAGACAAACACTGGGAATAAAAAAATAGCTGACAAGGTAACTGCTGAAAACAATTCAGGTCAATACATTCAGCACTCCTATAAGGAATAATGTGGACCATAATATATTTTCAACTGTAATAGCAGGCACAAGGTTACAAAGCCTAATTCACCGCCGCATGGACCATGAAATTAAATGACAAAATAATAGAATAAATACATAAGACAAACAAGTAAATGAGCCATGAAATTAAACCTATCAGATACCATAGAAGAAATATCAATATCACATTAAAAACACTGGCTAGATGCACATACCTTATCAGTTTGATAAAGGCCCCAGAAATTTGTCGGTTAGGGCATGGATGATGATCTGTGATGTAAAAACTTGTTTTTGCATAACGTTATGACATCACTTCGATGATGACATCATAAGTATTTCTATTAGGAACTCAGGGGACAGAACTCTGTTACCCTAATACTGAAAAATACCAAACATCACAATTATTTCATTAACTTAGCAGAACCCCTCCTCCTCCAATTCCTCCACTGTACTCCTAAGAGGGTCCAGCCAAAGCCTCTCTCGCTGCTCATCTGGAGGGAGTTCATCGTGGTCGCACCTCCCCAGAGTCCACTCGTGTCTTCCAGTCCATTTTGACACAAATGGAAGGCTGTTATGTTAGAAAGAAGAAAAAAAAGCAATTTTTAAAAATATTTTTTGTAGGGAAAGGTAACAATGATTTTTATGCCTCTCTCTCTCTCTCTCTCTCTCTCTCTCTCCTCTCTCTCTCTCTCTCTCTCTCTCTCTCTCTCTCTCTCTCTCTCCCCTTTTCGTTGGACCTTCTGAATGTTCCTTGTCGCTATCAGCTGTTCCAGCTTTCTTTCCTGTGTGATGGCTCCCGAAGTATACTTGCATTTCAGTGTTTGTGTCTTGATCCGAATGTGGAAGTCTTGTACACATTCACCCTGCTTCTGACATAGGCTTAGAGACGATGGATCCGGAATTTTGGCTTAGCTCCAGAAAGGTCCATCGGTCCCAGAAGTCTCTCTCTCTCTCTCTCTCTCTCTCTCTCTCTCTCTCTCTCTCTCTCTCTCTCTCTCTCTCTCTCTCTCTCTCTCTCTCTTTCTTACTCCGCTCTCCCCCTCCAAGTATTCTTTTGAACATATATATGGCGAAATGAACAATAACAACAGTGAACTTTTCCTTCTCTTGTTCAAAATGTTCAGTCAGGTGTAGTACAAAATAAATGTTCCCTTACATTGTTGTACACCCATTCCAATAAGGAAGGAATGTGATATAGATACAGATTTAGATATATACACACACACACAATTTACCATGTTGAGGTTTTCCTGGGCACAGCGTGTGCTTTGTAAAACGAAAGCCCCACCTCTCTCTCTCGCTCTCTCTCTTTTAAATCTGTATATGTACCCTCCTCCCCCCCCCCACCCCCGCCGGTTTTAGCACGTACACATTTTCAGCATTAATTGTGTAATTGATTTTTGTTAGTTTTTTTCAAAAATAAACAATGGATTCAAGGCGGGGTTCAACTTCACTTTGTTTAATAGGTATTATTAATTTCCTTTGAGATAAATTATGAATTTAGACTACTATATATATGAAATGACAATAATTATGGACCGCCAACAGACTAATAAATTTACAATGGATGGTATTCAACTGAGATTTAAATTTGCCAGTTGAACGGAGATAAACTAAGCGTTATAATAAGTAATAAACTAAGCGCTAATGCGAAGCGTGAAATAAAAACCCTGTGTGTGGAACACGGGTTTTTCGTTTATTCATTTTTTTAAACTACTTTTGTTTGTTTTTTGAGGGGGAAAAGACTGTCTGTGGCGGTTAGCTAATTGCTTTGTTTCCCCCCAGCTGACCTCTGACGTACAACTTTTACCTCAGAAACGTATGACGTCACGTCAGTGATGACGCGACGTATTACTTTCTACTAAAAACCGTACTGGTTGACTGGGCGTAAAACACCAAGTTGTTTGGATCTCCAGGCGGCTTCTGTTTCGCTGGGCACCAGCTGGGACAGTTACCGTGCTTCCTTGCCCTGTGCTGCCAGACTGCCCAGGTATCCCGTTTCACCTTTGGCACGTTGTTCACAGTGGTGCGTATGGCAGCACCATAATGCTTTTTTAACACGTATACACTTTCAAAAAATAATATATGATGACAAAATGTGTATCGCCCTGATATAACTTCACTGGTTGACTGGGCGTAAAACACCAATTTACTTACCTACTTTCTCTCTCTCTAATCCATTTGGGTGCTATGAAATATTGACGAAAACATGTTGTGGAATGAATGAAACCATTAACTGTCCATTTCATTCTCCTAATGTCACTTTGCTAACACTTTTATGTTCTGGATGACTGGGATTCCAGAGAATTTCTTCTTGTCTCATTAGCTCACCTGATATGTAGTCCATTTTGACACAAACGGAAGTCCGTTCAGTTAGAAAGAAAAGGAAAGGGAAATTTTGTAAATATTTTGTTTAGAGAAAGGTAACTATTATTTTTATGTTTCTCTCTCTCTCTCCTCTCTCTCCCCCCCCCCCCCCCCCCCCCCCCCCTCCTCCGCCCCACTTTTCGTTGTACCTTTTGAATGTTCCTTCTTGCTATCAGCTGTTCCAGCTTTCTTTCCGGTGTGATGGCTCCCGAAGTATGCTTGTATTGTGCCGCTCGTGTATATAATACGCACAATGGTTATGGGTTTTTTAAAAAGGAAAATTTTTCCTTAAATAAGTTAAATAGACTTCATACAGTTCTAGAGCATCTTGCTTGTAGGCCGCTTGTATTTCCCAAGGTTATATTAAAATGTTAAAAGTAAATAATTCCGAAAGCAGTTTAACTAAGGGACGATTCATGACAGTATGTTTGGCGGCGTCCTTTGGCCCCCTGAACATATGTTTCCCGGTGAAGGGGGATTTTGGCCCCATCATAGCCGGGCCTTTGGGGGTTAAAACCCCCGGGTCCCTTTCCGTAGCAGACGACTGGGCGACACCACACTCTTCCCCTTTTGATAGGCCCCCCCCCCCCCCCCCCCCCCCCCCCCCCTTCAATCCCTGAATTCCTGACTGTGTTTTAACCGCGGAAACGTACAAGTGGTGGCCACATGTTTTGCTCGAGTGGCCCACCTATTCCGCTTCCCGCTTGTCTGGACTTACCATAAGTATTTATTTACGGATGATACCTTATGCCCTCTTTTCCCAATATGTACTACACCTCAGGTAATGGAAACGTACTCCAATCGCGAACCCACTGATTCTTTCTGTTCACTATCGGTTCCGTCTGGTACTAGCGGCGGGTACCCCGTTATTCCGTATTCGGTTAATTGTCGTAGGTAAATTAATAATAAACATAGCACTTCAAGGAAATGCCCATAAAGATTTCAAAGCCCCTTTACCAAAAAATTTAAAAAAAACATTCAAACTGAAATTTTAAAACCCCCTTAAAAACCCATAAAGTAAATAAAAATGTTTTCACAAAAAAAGAGAAAAGCGTTCTTTAAAAAATGTTTTTTTAGATTTTTCTTGAAAGAGGAGAGAGTTTGAGACTGCGGACGTTTGTGGGAAAGAGAGTTCCGTTTTTAGGGGAAAAAAAGATTGTTTCCAGCAGATTTGAGGGGGGGTTTGGGGACTTTAACAGTTTTTCATGCTGGACGGAGTTGAGAGGGTTGGTAGGCGTGAAGCAGTTCTGAAAGGTACGGAGGAAGAGAATTCTCAAAGTGCCTGAAAGCCATGGCTGTTTGGGTGACCGACTCCGCCACAGCTTCCGGTCGCTGTGGGTGGTCTTCCCCAGACTTGTTTAAGTCCGACTCTACCACAGTCGAGTGAGACTGTGAGTGGATTTTCGTGGATTTTCCGTCTTCCCTTTTTTTTTTTTTACACTGGGTGTTTCAGTGGCTGCTCTCCCCTCCTTAGCCGATTCCGCCAGTTGGCGTATCGCTTTCTTTTCTGGCGGGGGAGCTGAGCCCACTGTTCCCTTGTGAAGGTCAGGGCCGCTAACGTCAGCTTTTGCTTTTGTTTTTTAGGCTGAGTAGGGGCATGCTGTTCCTGCTCAGCCTCCTGCTCCGTTCGAGTAGGGGCGTGCTGTTCCTGCTCAGCCTCCTGCTCCGTTCGAGTAGGGGCGTGCTGTTCCTGCTCAGCCTCCTGCTCCGTTCGAGTAGGGGCGTGCTGTTCCTGCTCAGCCTCCTGCTCCGTTCGAGTAGGGGCGTGCTGTTCCTGCTCAGCCTCCTGCTCCGTTCGAGTAGGGGCGTGCTGTTCCTGCTCAGCCTCCTGCTCCGTTCGAGTAGGGGCGTGCTGTTCCTGCTCAGCCTCCTGCTCCGTTCGAGTAGGGGCGTGCTGTTCCAACTCAGCCTCCTGCTCCCGTCTCTCCGTGATTTCCGCGGTCCGTTTTCGCGAATTCTGATCCGGCCGTTCCGTTCGGTTTCGCGAAGTCCGATCCGACCGTTCTGTTCGGCTTTTTATTTCTGCCGTTCACTTACCCCACTTTTTACCTTGCCCTTGAGACGCAGGCTTACTTATCCGCCGTTTTACCGGTGGATCTTCTGCGTCCCTACGGTTCGGTTTTTCCATTTTAAGACATAAAAAAATTAAAAATGTAATATGAGATGTGTATCGCCCTAATATAACCGTGCCGGTTGACTGGGCGTAAGACACCAACTTCCTTACTTACTTACCGTTTGCACCTGCGTTCCGCTCCTGGGTGTGGATTCTCCTGGAGCTGTCCCCGCAGGTGGGTGGGGCTCAGAAAAAAACTGGTATTTTCCGGCGATCGAGGGCCTGCTATGATGGCCTCCTTCAGCCGGCTCTGTCCCCTCGAAACCCGGTGGTGGGCGTACACATCGAGGGACTGGCTCAGCCGGTGGCCCTTCATAACCGCCTCTCTCGACCCGTCGGGCACCTTCATACCTAGCCTGAAGGAATCCCATGGCTCCGGCCAGACTGGTGGACCCGGATATACAGAGGAAGACGAATAGCCTCCCCTCTGCATGTCAGGGTCCCGAAACATTCTTTGTGCCCTCGCTCCCGCAAGAAACAACAGCTCCATGAGAACTGCCCAGTGCGTTACTAGGGCAGTGGAGTTGGGGGGTACGAAGAGAAATGCTCCCTTCCCCCCCCCCCCCCCCCCCCCCCCAGTGTCTGGCCATTGCTCGAAAGAAGTAGTCTTCTTCCGGGTATACGAAGTGGTACGCCGGGATGAAATACTCCGCACGCGTTAGGTTGTACAGTTCCCGCACGCCTCCGTGACCCACCATGGCGTTTGCTAGGATGGCCATAGCTGCGGAAACTTGCGTGGGAGTACGGAAGAAAAAAAAACGCGGCAGGTGGTCCCGTATGGCGTGTTCGCGCAATTCGTGCGTAATTGGCACCATTCGAGCGCATGCTAGAATAGAACAGCGCACATACGAACCAAACCCTCGCTGGTCTTCTCTCCCTCCCTCCGGGTAGAGCTCCTGGTTCCGGTAGAACCCTGGCCACTCCCACCCTCCTGACGCCATTCTGCAACAACAAAAGTTTCATTTACTCTTTTGTCTTTGAACTCCAACTTCGTTCTCTCTTTCCTTTTCAGTTTTTAGACAACAAACCCTTTTCTTTTGCATTCAGAACAGACATACAGGTCTATTTTCTGTCCTTGCTTTTCTGTGACCCCCACACAATTTCCATGAAACCATTCATCACAGAAATCACATGCAATCATGAAACTTCCATCACCAAACATATGCAATATTTAGGCTGTTGCAGTAAGGAGTCGGTGTCAATTTCGACTTGATTTGAGTTGTGTGTTGTTGTTTGGGGGGGGGGGGGGGGGGGGGGGGGGGGGGGGGGGGGTTTTTTGGTTTGATGAAAACTTGATTCTTTTCCCTCTGATATGGTAATGGTCTCATGACAGGTTTTGTGATCGTGGTGTACCACCCAGTCTTTTTTGCTCGACGCTATTTGATATAAGACTGGTGTTAACGCCTGTACGATCACAAACGGACCTTTCCAGAGTGCTGCTAACTTTCGGCTTTGGCCTGCCTTCGATAGATGCATGAATAATAATTACATATGATCCACGAGGAGGCTGTTAACCGGTGTCTGACAGCATCTTCTGGATCCGCTTTTCTATTTCTAGGCAGATTTGCACTGTGCTGTCTAAAGGTTCGTTTAAGCCGCCTTGGTCTTTCTGCAAAACCAGCCCATGGCTTGGTTGACTGCCATCAAGAGCATTTGCTGAAAGCGCCGATCGGCATTCAGGGCAACCCGTTCTCCTTGCTACCATTCTGGCTTCAAACCCGGCAATGTAGCCAACTGCAACTTCCCTGTACGTTGAGAGTTTTGGCAGGTGTGGGACGTTGGTCACACTGTCATCCGCGTCATGAGATATCAGACGGTACCGTCGTGCGAGCAGATGGTCCTGTGTTGCCTTCTCCAGAGTTTTCTTGATTGTAGTTGCAGTCTCAAATTTCAAACTGTTCATTTTCTGACATCGCCACTGCATATGTGCCGACCTCAGCGTTTCAGTGTTTTGTGTCTTGATCCGAATGTGGAAGTCTTTTATACATTCACCCTGCTTCTGACATAGGCTTAGAGACGCTGCATCTCGAGACGATGGATCCGAAAGTTTTGGCTTGGCTCCAGAAAGGTCCATCGGTCCCAGAAGCTCAAGCTCTCTGTCTCTCTGTCTCTCTGTCTCTCTCTCTCTCTCTCTCTCTCTCTCTCTCTCTCTCTCTCTCTCTCTCTCTCTCTCTTACACCCCCACCCCAAAGTATTCTTTTGAACATATAAATATATATATATATGACGAAATGAACAATAACAACAGTGAACATTTCCTTCTCTTGTTCAAAATGTTCAGTCAGCTGTAGTACAAAATAAATGTTCCCTTACATTGTACACCCATTCTAATAAGGAAGTAATGTGATATAGATACAGATATAGATAGATACATATAAATACACACACAAAAACACCAAACATAAAACTTTTTTCAGCAATTACCATGTTGTTGCGGCTTTTTCTTGGCACAGCGTGTGCTTTGTAAAACGAACCGCCGCCCCCCCCCCCCCCCCACACACACACCTCTCTCTCTCTCTCTCTCTCTCTCTCTCTCTCTCTCTCTCTCTCTCTCTCTCTCTCTCTCTCTCTCTCTCTTAAATCTGTATATGTACCAGTTTTAGCACGTACACATTTTCAGCATTTATTGTGTAATGACAGAATGTGTTTCGCCCTGATATAACCGTACTGGTTGACTGGGCGTAAAACACCAAGTTGTTTGGATCTCCAGGCGGTTTCTGTTTCGCTGGGCACCAGCTGGGACAGTTACCGTGTTTCCTTGCCCTGTGCTGCCAGACTGCCCAGGTATCCCGTTTCACCTTTGGCACGTTGTTCACAGTGGTGCGTATGGCAACACCATAATGCTTTTTTAACACGTATACACTTTTAAAAAGTAATATATGATGACAAAATGTGTATCGCCCTGATATAACCGCACTGGTTGACTGGGCGTAAAACACCAATCTCTCTCTAATCCATTTGGGTGCTATGAAATCTTGAAAAAAAACATGTGCAATGAATGAAACCAGTACCTGTCCATTTCATGTTCGCTGATGTCACTTTGCTAACACTTTTATGATCAGGATGACTGGGGTTCCTGAGAATTTCTTCTTGTCTCATTAGCTCACTGAATCTGTAGTCCATTTTGACACAAATGGAAGGCCAAAAATATATATACTAATACAGTAATAGAGGAAGAATTTATCATCACGAAAATTGCTGTGTTTAGATGAATTAGTTTTTTTCATTTCATTCAATGACGTCATTATTTTTGACATATTTTTTACGTACGGCAATCTGGTGTAATACATACATATGCCTCTTTTACTCTTTGTGTGTGTGTGTGTGTGTGTTGTGTGTGTGTGTGTGTGTGTGTGTGTGTGTGTGTGTGGTTCTTCAGCAATGCATGTGTGCGTTATATGTGAAGAACATGCACTGTATCCATGGTATTCAGGGTGTCCAAACACTAGCTCTCTGTTTTTGTTTTTAAATTTCGCCTGAGAATGCCGTCTGCTTCCTCTCCGGCTTTGTCCAGAGTAGCTTCCCCTAACCGCACGCACGTGTTGTGTTGTTGCTCGAGGTGGGGGGGGGGGGGGGGCGCTGGGTGTAACAGGCTATAAGCTGTTACGGCAGGTCTGTCACAAATTCTCTAGTTCCAATACACAGATCAACGAGTACAGTTAATACAAGCAGTAGCTTTATTTTGAAGGTATTGGTTTTTCTTATCCATAAGCAGTTACATGTTACACAGTAAATGTGCACAATTGTAAGTCCAGAATTGACTGTGCCCAATATCAAAAATAAGCCTACCCAGCAGTACAAGTACAATATATGCCTAATATCAAAAATAAGCCTACCCAGCAGTACAAGTACAATATGTGCCTAATATCAGAAATAGGCCTATCCAGCAGTACAAGTACAATATGTGCCTAATATCAGAAATAAGCATACCCAGCAGTACAAGTACAATATATGCCTAATATCAAAAATAAGCCTACCCAGCAGTACAAGTACAATATGTGCCTAATATCAGAAATAGGCCTATCCCAGCAGTACAAGTACAATATGTGCCTAATATCAGAAATAAGCCTACCCAGCAGTACAAGTACAATATGTGCCTAATATCAGAAATAGGCATACCCAGCAGTACAAGTACAATATGTGCCTAATACCAAAAATAAGCCTACCCAGCAGTACAAGTACAATATGTGCGTAATATCAGAAATAAGCCTACCCAGCAGTACAAGTACAATACGCAGCATTCACATGGGCCGTGACTGTGGACAGCCTTATCCAAACACAGCGGTCAGGGTATGCCTTCATGTCAGATGCTGCCGCACTTGGAATGACCAGGCAGCTTACGTAGCATTGGTCACTGCCATCTTGCTTGGGGTGATATCTGAAACAGTCATACTGATAAGAACTATTAGTTGAATATTACATTAGTTAATTATGGAAAAACAGGTTACCTGAAATACAAGTTACAACTTACTTAGTTTTACTATATGATATATATATATCATGTGTGGACAGTGCGAGTGTGCTTTCATGACACACAAACTGGTTTACCGACAGAATGTGTACTGTCAATCGTTGTACATTACACCTCATCTGAATACAATAGCAGGTCTGCAGTGAAAAGTATTCCACTTGTTTTCATCACTGTTCTAACTTCTACCAGTTCTAGACTTTTATGTGTATGTGAAACCACATGTGCAGTGAATCAGGAAAATCATCTACTGATCTGGCAAAGTTGCATTAACTTACTTAAGTTAGATTCTTAGAACCCAAAAAATAGTACAAGTCTGCCTCAGTGAAATACTCAAATAGCATGCAATTCAATTAAAACTAGCGCACTACTCTCAGGAACAGCCCCCCACACACCCTTAGTACACATGCTATGGTTAATTGTTGTGGTATACTGCTAGTCCTAATTTTATATATATATAATAGAAAAAGGAAAAAGCATCAAAAACAAACTTACTTCACTGAGTAGACGTGTCTGTCTTCATAGAAAATATTGGCTCTGAGCTGCCGGCGCGCATTTTTCTTTTGAAGATCCACAGTTTTCTTGCAGCTGTAAACAAGGTAGTTGTAGAGTTCTTTGTCAGTGAACTCTGGCCAGTTATCTGAGGAGACGGAATCGATGTCAACCCACTTTTTTAACTGTTGGACATACGCCTGTTCAGTCGTCGAGATGTGTGGCAATGACACTTCATCCGACCCGCCTGGGTTTTCGATGTTCTCTCCATCTTCTTTTCTGCGATTCAGCAAATGAAATGTTACTTTCGCACGACGAACGAGTTCAGCCTTTTTGCCGCTAACGAGCTGTCCATTTTTCTTCAGGTATATTTTTAAATCTTTAACTTTCAGCGAGTCGAATAACTCAGCACTCTCTGCCTCTGTAAACATGGTGGCTTGTAACGTCCCAGTGCCAAGGGGCTATACTCGTACATAACTTCCGGCTTTTTCGTGGGAATGGTCTATTGGCGAGCTTACTCTAGGCCCATTCCCGTGTCAATTGAGTCCAGGCGGGGATGTTTTTAGTGCTTAGGATCTTGGATGGGTCAGGGTGATAGTGGCCAGGGGAGTAAGCCGGCGGGGTTAATTAATTAATTTGTTGTAGATAATTCTTATAATTGCTTTTATTAGGACAGTAACTTTTAAGAGGGGGTCCTCGGGAAGTGGCAATTTTATTTTATTGACATGTGATATGCACAGCTTGATGCCAGTGGGATTTTCTCATGTTGTTATCTGTGAATGACTTTTTACCAGGATGTTTATTTGCTGTTGTTGTAATTAAATTAAATGTTTTATGATTGGAGTGAATGTGTGATGAGTGTACTTGGCACCACAAAACGTTCCTCGTGCAATCAGTGTATTGACACTTGGCAGTAAAGTTATATTGTATTGTATTACCGCGACCTCTTATTGCACATTGTACATGTTCACACAGGGTCACCTCAGGACAAACTGACATACAGCATAACGCATCACAGTAGAAAATAAAATATGAAGTCGGATTTTTCCTTTTTGGTATGTTTTGTGTGATTGTGTGTGTGTGTGTGTGTGTGTGTGTGTGTGTGTGTGTGTGTGTGTGTGTGCATGCATACATGTGTGCGTTAAGTAAGTTTGTGTAAATGTGCTTTGGGGTGTTATGGCTTTAGGCTTTGCATAAGCATGCAAAGTGAAATCCAAACAGTGAAAGGTTAAAAAGAATGACAAGACAAAACATGCGAATTTTCGGTGTAAGCCCATGCATGCATTGTCAAACGAACGAATTGCAACTATTGAAATTAGAACAGCCCCAGTATTGCTCGCGCACACACACACACACACACACACACACACACACACACACAACAAACTGCAAACCGTGACATGAAAGGTTGGGACCTGAACATGGATTTTAGCTGCGACCTGCTGTAACAGATAATGCGTACAGAGGTAACATTAGCCTTTAAAAATGATTTATGTCCCCCGGTAAGAGCAAGCAATTTTCGTTCGAATCAAACATGATACAGTTTATGTAGATTTACACCAGAAATTTGTCCTTGCTGCAAAATATGTTGTTGTTTTTAAATCGGAAAATTGATCCCAAACAGACTATACTGCACTAGAATACAATACAATACAACTTTATTGTCTCTGTGTAGAGAAATTTGCTTTCTGGCTCGTCATTTACATAAAAACATTCAATACAGTTAACAATAAAACATCAACAAGTCAATGAAACACGGAGCTAAAAACCGCTCAAAGACAAGGAAAATACTTAACAATAACAATGTACACACACACACGCACGCACGCATCGCACGCACGCACTCCCCCCCCCCCCACACACACACACACATACACACATTATTCTTCTGGCTCACCAATAACTTAAAACATTCAATAAATTACCACCAAAAAAAATCCTTTAACAACAAAACACTAAAATCGAAACATTCAATCGACCACAACATATAAATTATAGGCAGCATTTATGAAGTAACATACAAATCCAGGCAGTATATAATTCCTACACACACAACACACACAACACCACACACACACACACCACACACACACACACACACACACACACACACAGCTCGCACGCACCACACTCATTATTATTCTGGCTCACCAATAACTGAAAACATTCAATAAATATTATAATAAAACAATCATTCCTTAAGTAAACATCAAAACACTAAAATCGACCGCAACATATAATATATAGACAACATGTATAAAGCAACATTAAATCCAGGCAATATATATATATATATAAATTTCACACACACACACACACACAAGAAGAAGAAAAAGATCGCACACGCACGCACACATGCACACACGTGAATCATGGACCTACATATAATAGATACAAATCCATGGCCGGAATGATATTATACTGGACATTCAAACAGGGGAGGTGATCCCTTCTGTCAAACAACCGTGACTAGGCCTATAACTATAAGATGACTGAGTATCTCGGCCATGGTGATTTGTAGACCTGATGGAGGAATGCCATGTTCTGCTCCCAGTCGGTACTTGACCGGCCGTGGAGATCAGTAATTGCCCAGCACAGCGTGCCATTCTTCCCGAGGATCTATGCATCATATTACTCAAAGTCTGGAATGGGTCAATGGTCGACATCCACTTGAATTTGTGGGTGTACTGCCCTGGACATGCCGGAGTGAAGAGAAATGACCGAGCAGATAGACTGGCGGGTAAAGCAACCCTCACAAGTGGCTTGCTTCTCGGAACATCTGAATTTTTGAGGAGCTTGAGACACTGCCTGCGGGCAAAAAGCCAAGGACATCACACCATCGATCGCCTGGAAGAGAGAGGCGTGGAAAGAGGAAGTGCTAGACGATCTTCCTTGAAAGGACGAGAGAGGGCCATCGTCAGTCAGACGAACATTGGAACTGCTTAAAAGGCGACGTTGGGCAAACTTCTGAGAGACGGGGTGGAGCGCGTAATTATGGGCTTTTTTGAGCTCATCAATACCATCTTGAACTGAACTGAGAGAAAGCCAACGTTGACATTTTCGCCAAATCAGAAAAAATGTCGGTTTTCTGTATTCAGTTGATACTCTTATATTCATGATACAGTCGATGTAATCAAAATTCACGCAGAGCTTCAAGATAAATGAATGAACACTTTTATTGAAGTTGAAATCTTGACACTGCTGTTACCTTGAAATACGGTCAAGGTATAAACGGGTAAAGCTTCGTGAGTTCATATCAAGTTTTTCATTCAGTCGTTACACAGAGGAAACAAGCCCAACATACAAATACAAAATAACTTTAGTATTCGTAATTAAAGCGTAAAATGAAAATTTGCCTGTTGGGTCACTCGAATTCCACAAAAAAAGGGACAAGTAGACAATTCAACATAACAAAAGTAAGAGTACACAAACAAAACGTAGTAAACTTAACACATCGCTTGTGAGATCGATTAAGTCCACAGTCATTATTCATATTCCTACCCTCCGCCGCCTCTCCATTCACAGCCAAAACAACGCCCACACACCCACAAACGCAGTCACACCTACACCCACATTAAAAAATATTACATATACTCACATTTGTTCATGTGAGTCAAAAAGTCACGCACAGAACAGAATGACGTTCAATAGTAAAGGCCGCTAACTCGCGGAAGTCGATGGCATTCAAAACACCGCCTGTGTAATCTCTGACCGCCGCGAGTGGCCTCCCCTGCTTCTGTGTTGGAGACAGAGATGACCACTTTTTCATCCCTTTGTTACAAACTTACAGGGGTTCTTCTTTGATGTTCTTCGTCACAGGCGCTCGCTGTCGTGAAATGATAGTAAAATAAAATTGTACGGCCTGTTGCATCAGTGACCAGATCGCAATGCCAGGACAACGTCCATACAAAACGGGCCGAATTTGGACTTTTTAGGTTTCTCCATTTTCCTTTTACCGTTCGTTCCTCGTTGCTTAGTCGTATGACTCTGTTTCGAAAATGTTCAAGTAGTTGTTCTGTATTGTCTGTTCTCTCTCTCTCTCTCTCTCTCTCTCTCTCTCTCTCTCTCTCTCTCTCTCTCTCTCTCTCTCTCTCTCTCTCTCTCTCTCTCTCTCTCTCTGGTAGTGGTGGTGGTGGTGGTGGTGGTGTGTGTGTGTGTGTGTGTGTGCGTCTTACGTGTATGTGTGTGTGTTAGTGTGGATGCTTGCTTGCGTGTGTGTGAGTGCGTGCACGTGTGTGTGTGTGTGTGGGGGGGGGGGGTCTTCTGAACCTTTTGTGTGTTTATTTCAAAAGCAACTGTCCGTCATTCACCGCCTATGAGTATGGGTGTGTCTGAATGTAATCATTTCGATCTGACCACGAACTGTCCGCAGTTTATGACAGCGTTGTGTCGGCCGCTTCCTTTTGCTATATAAACGGACTTAGAAGGGATTATTATGCATTTTCGTGTCTGTTTTCTAACCAGTCGACTTCAAGCGTGGGTTGGTTCTCTGTGTAAACAGCCATGAAGCTGTTGGTTTTCTCCGCTGTGATCGGTAAGTTATACATCTATTACGTGTGTGTGTGTGTGTGTGTGTCTGTCTGTCTGTCTGTCTGTCTGTCTGCCTGCCTGCCTGCCTGCCTGCCTGTCTATCTGTCCGTGCGTGCGTGCGTGCGTGCGTGCGTGCGTGTGCGTGTGCGTGCGTGCGTGCGTGCGTGCGTGTGTGTGTGTGTGTGTGTGTGTGTGTGTGTGTGAAT
>JABMCL010000188.1:107500-122500 GCA_018857735.1 Alviniconcha marisindica | reverse complement strand
TGATTTGTACGTAAAACTCAGAGCTTCCTGGTCTTCTATCCGGGAAGTCAAAAACGTTTTGGTGACGTCAAAGTGAAGTGCGGGAAATGAGCGCACAACGCTGTAACGAGTTCGTGATGGTGTCCAAAAGGTCGCCACGTAAAATCAAAATAAAATAAAAGCCACGTTCAATCATACAGTTGTCTCTAAGCTGCGGATCACGTTCTCCAAGCACATGAGAAGTTTAGCCTGCGAAGGAGAGTTTCGTTGAGGTTTCCTTTACAGTGAGGTCCAACGTCAATGAACGACGACCGTTTGAAGACCCCAGGAGGTGGGGGGAGGGGGGGGGGGGCGAAATATATATAACGCTACATTTATGTCACCACCAGAATAGTTTTGCATTTAGATGGGCAGCGATATAAGTCATTAATTTTTATTGAGAAAAAGATCGCTTCTTCCATAGAATTAGACCATCCATAGAATTAGACCATCCATAGAATTAGACCATGCATAGAATTAGACCATCCATAGAATTAGACCATCCATAGAATTAGACCATGCGTGGCAACATCAACACTCAGGGGAGTTAATCAGCGCTCGACATACGTCACACAAGAACAACAACAAAGACCTGAGTCGCCTCCAGTAACTCTCACCTGGCATGCGTGTAAATACAAGGTACATAAACTCCACTGAATTTATAACTGAAGAGATTTTGTCCTCAGTTTATGATCAACAGGAATTAAGAAAATACATCAAAACAGCTCAAGAACTGGACAGACAAGCAGTATGGAATCAGAACACAGCTGAAAATGGTCCAGAACTGGCAGAGATTTCTGTCCTCAGTTTATGATCGACAGGGATGTAAGACAATACATAAAAGCAGCTCAAGAACTGAAGAAATCGTGTCCTGAGGTTACGACCAGCATTGAAGTAGAAACACGTACCTCAAAAACAGCCCAGGGACTGAAAACATCGCATCCTCACTTTGTGATCAGTATGGAAATCAGAACAAACCCGAAAGCAGCTCTAGAAGTGAATAGACCGTGTCCTCAGCTTTCATGCAACTGTGACTCCTCAGTTCAGTCGCATTCGCAGTCATTCTGAAGAACATGCAACTTTCGTGTTGTATCTGTGTTTTAATTTGATATAGCCTATCTGTGTTTACACTTTAACTTATCGAAACCGATGGACATAGTATTTTTAACGAACGCAAATACCATAGTCCTGCTGTGTACACGAGGGAGAGTTTGAGGAACTGTAGCTTAAAACAGTTCTTTTAGCCTGCTCCAAGCACACGAGTTTAGCCTGCGAAGGAGAGTTCCTTTAAGGTTTCCTTTAGAGTGAGGGCCAACGTCAATGAACGACGACTGTTTGAAGATCCAGGAGGTGGAGGTCATGGGGGAGGGGAGACTATCCATAACGCTACATTTACCGTTCCTAAAACTCTCCTTCGTTGGCGCTAACGTTGACATCTAAGAACGGATTTAAAAGGGCTGAAAACCCAGACTTGTTTTTTTCAATTGGAAGGCAGCTGCGTTGCGTTGAAAGCCACGACTCTTGTCTTCTATCAATGGTGCTCTTACAAAGCCATAACTCCCCCACTTACGTTTTTATGCATTCTGCGCTACACGCGTTTCCCGTCGCAGTGTGAGCCACTAGAAGCGCTGCGTTGACCACTGCGGAGCTCATCACGCGGGGATGGGTGAAGGTGTCATTCCGAATCTGTATTCGACACTCCGCCCCTGACAAAGTTAACGTAATGTCTGCGTTTTCCAAGTTCTGGTTCAATGTTGCTTTACGTCCACAGAGACTATAAGGATTATTGGGGACGGGGAGCCCAGGACGGCCACCTCGACTTTTACACAGCTCCTGAGCTCTGTCTGCTCTACCCGTAAACTTCTCTTATTGAAACGTACATTCAGTTCACTTGAAAAACAAAACAAACAAAAAACGTGCATGTGGATTGCAATCAAACCCTTCAGAAAAATTACCTTATCGCCCTCTTTTAAGACCGTGTTGAATGCTTCATTTTTAGTGGAGACAGTCTCAACAAGTCTTGACAAGTGTTGACATAAAAAATATAAAAGATGTCCCAATGTAAATTTTTGCAAAGACAAGATAATTCATCAATAGTTTAAACCGCATAAACGCACTGTAGTTAAAACGGTTTATGAAGTGCTCTGATACAAATTTATTAATTTTAGAATCTTTTTGCCGATTTTATGTCATTTTTATAAAATACCGTTATATTGCTTGACTGTGACATATATAGGTCTAGATCGCCGTGTTCTGACTGTGATATATATAGGTCAAGATCGCCGTGTTCTGACTGTGACATATATAGGTCAAGATCGCCGTGTTCTGACTGACATATATATAGGTCTAGATCGCCGTGTTCTGACTCTGACATAATTATATAGACCTAGGTCACCGTGTTCTGACTGTGACATAGTTATATAGGTCTAGATCGCCGTGTTCTGACTGTGACATAGTTATATAGGTCTAGATCGCCGTGTTCTGACTGTGACATAATTATATAGTCCTAGGTCACCGTGTTCTGACTGTGACATAATTATATAGGTTTAGATCACGTGTTCTGACTGTGACATAGGTCTAGATCACCGTGTTCTGTGACATATATAGGTCTAGATCGCCGTGTTCTGACTGTGACATAAATTATATAAGACTAGATCACCGTGTTCTGACTGTGACATAAATTATATAGGTCTTGATCGCCGTGTTCTGGCTGTGACATAAATTATATAGGTCTAGATCGCCGTGTTCTGACTTTGACATAAATTATATAGGTCTAGATCGCCGTGTTCTGTCCATAGAGTTCAGTGGCCTGGACAGGTTGAGAAAAGCCCCATCAAATCAGGTTCTATGCAGTCTCTCGTTATTTTCTCTCGGTGGAAACCGCCGCTGAAACAGCCCACTGAACGTCAGTTTTACTTGTAGTCTGTATAGTCTGCCCATAAAGTCGGAAACAAAATCCGCGTGGGCTGTGAAAATCAACACCCTATGGTGGTTACCGTTTGGTACCGGTCTTGGCCAACACGGGACAACTCACACCTGAGACAATGCGATAGTCGGGGGATTATCGCCCGTTGCCTCCAAAATCCCCACGCGGGGGAGTTCTCCACGTGACAGGTTCGCGCTGGGAAACTAAACACTTGACTGCTCAGTGACTGACAGAACGCTTTTCCTCAGCAGTGCGGTCAGACTATACGCTTCATTGTCAATGAAATAAGTACATTCTTTACGAACTTCTGCGCTCTTCTCGTGGTGTTTTGAAAATATGTCAGTAGCTTTACACTGAGACCGTCTCAGCAGAAATGAGTGGGGAGGGAGCAGTGGATGACAGAAATGAGGACAGCGATGTTTCAAGTGAGACACAGAACTTACATACAAAGTGAGGGGAAAAAATTAACGACGTCGTTTGTCTGTCTCTTGGCCACCACCACCACTACTCATCCGCCCGCCCCAGTTTCTTCTGCCTTCTTTCTGTGTTTCTCTCTTTCTGTGTTTCTTTTCCTTTGTTTCCTTCTCTTGTCCTTTCTTCCTTTGGCTATTTCGCCTTGATATATCGCTTTGAATGGTTGACTGGACGTTAATTATCGAGAATCTGTAAACTAATCAATTAACCATTTTGGCACGGTTCCGTTTTTGTTTTTTGTTTTGTTGTTTTTGTTGTTTGTTTTGTTGTTGTTTTTGTTTTTGTTTTGTGTGTTTGTTTGTTTGTTGTTGTTGTTGTTGTTTAATTTATTTGTCTGTTTTTTGGGGGAGGGTTGTCAACAACTGACTCTTTTTCAGACATAGAATGCAAAATTAAACATTCTCGAAACATCTAAATGGTTCGGTTTAGCCAAAGATCCGAAGAGGTTTAATCTCTGTTGTGCATACGAACAAAGAAAACCCAAACGAGTAACTAAACCAGCGTGTGACTAAGGGCTACGTAAAGACAACAAAGTTCGCAGTTTGTGCCTCATTTCCATGTAGATGGTCAGAGGCGAGAGTACCGCTGAAGGCGCGAGGCAGCGCGAGACAGACACGGTGGAGGTACGAACCACCAGCGAAATGCTGAGCCGGGACGTGAAAACGAAAGTGTGAGAGTGAGACAAGCCGTATAAGAGTGGAGGTCAAGCTCTCTGGCGCTAGTGATGGTCGGACACAGGTAGCTGAGGGGCACGGCAACTGGACACTGGACACTGGGCACTGTATAAGAATGGAAACGTGGACATGGCTAAACCGGTGGCTGGCCATTCTCACAGGTAGGTAGTGACTGTAAACAGTATTGCTTATAAGTAGGTTTTTAATAAATAAATAAAAGGCTTATTTTGATTAAACTGAAGGAGGAGGAGAGGAGAGGACGACGACGACGACGAGAGAGAAGAAAAACAAAAACAAGAAGACAAACAGAAGACAAAGAAAGAGAACAAAAAAGAAAAGAGAACAAGAAGACGAATGAAAAAAGTAGCAAAATAAAATAAACAAAAGGAAGAAGAAAACAACTAGAAGACAAAGAATAGAAGACAAATAAAAAGAAAACAAATGCATGAAAAAGGAGAAAGAGAAGAAAGACAGAAAGAAAGAAAGAACAAGAAGACAAACACAAGGCGAAGGAGAAAAGGGACAAAGAGAGAAAGGATAAGAAGACAAATAAAACCAAAAGGAGGAGAAGAAGAAAGAAAAACGAAAAGAAGAAGAAGAAGAAGAAGAAGAAGAAGAAGAAGAAGAAGAAGAAGAAGAAGAAGAAGAAGAACAACAACAACAACAACAACAACAACAACAACAACAACAACAACAACAGCAACAGCAGCAACAACAACAACAACAACAACAACAAATAAGAGGACACGTGAAAGAAGAAGGAGAAAAAACGGAGAAGGAGACGCACAACATAGTCAAGAAGAACAAGAATAAGAGGAGAAAGAAATAATAAGAAGACAAACGAGACAAGAAATATAAAAAGATTAACTCACTAAGTAACCCAAAAACAACGTGTTACAGCTTGATCCACCAGCTCATGGGAACAGACAACAAAAACTGCGACGAGAGAAAAGAAAAAAAGTGGAACAGTACAGAAACTGATTCCAGCGGATGATACAAGAATACTGATCATCGTTACTTGTTTACATTATCATAGGTTTATCATGAAGGCTACATTTATGATCGCTCTTGTATATACTTTGATGCTGTGTTGAAAACTGTGTGTATGTGTGTGTGTGTGTGTGTGTGTGTGTGTGTGTGTGTGTGTGTGTGTGTGTGTGTGTGTGTGTGTGTGTGTGTGTGTGTGTGTGTGTGTGTGTGTGTGTGTGTGTGTGTGTGTGTGTGTGTGTGTGTGTGAGTGTGTGTGTGTGTGTGTGTGTGTGTGTGTGTGTGTGTGTGTGTGTGTGTGTGTGTGTGTGTGTACTCTGGGTGTGTGTGTGTGTGTGTGTGTGTGTGTGTGTGTGTGTGTGTGTGTGTGTGTGTGTGTGTGTGTGTGTGTGTTGTGGTGTGTACTCTGGGTGTGTGTGTGTGGTGTGTGTGTGTGTGTGTGCGTGTGCGTGTGGTGTGTGTGTGTGTGTGTGTGTGTGTGTGTGGTGTGTGTGTGTACTCTGTGTGCGTGTGTGTGTGTGTGTGTGTGTGTGTGTGTGTGTGTGTGTGGTGTGTGTGTGTGTGGTGGTGGTGTGTGTGTGTGTGTGTGTGTGTGTGTTGTGTGTGTGGTGTGTGTGTGTATCTGTGTGCGTGTGTGTGTGTGTGTTTTGTGTGGTGTGGTGTGTGTGTGTGTGTGTGTGTGTGTTGTGTGTTGTTGTGTGTGTGTGTGTGTAAGTGGGGTGGACGAACACCGGATGCTGAAACATACCGATATACTTGGACGCATCAATAAATGTATCATCATTATTATCATTACGAGGAGGAAGCAATCTAAAACAGATGGCAGATGACGTTTTGAAGCAAGATAAAAAATATATAAAATGATATGATTTTTGTGTGTGTAAAGAACGCGTAGAGTGGGCTAAAAACAACACGATTCAGTCTGGTAATGTGTTGTAGTGGCAGTCTGTGTGATTGGCTAAACAAGATGGAAACACACAAAAAAGGTTAGCAATGTATTGCAATGTGTAGCAGTGTGTTGCAGCGGCAGTCTATGTGAATGGCTAAACAAGATAAAAACTCTTTTTATAATTTAAAAAAAAGAAGGTTAGCAATGCAATAATTGATTATGTGTGATTGGCTAAACAAAATGGAAAAAAAAGCTAGCAATGTGTTCCAATATGTAGCAATGTGTTGCAGCGGCAGTTTGTACGAATGGGTAAACGAGATTTTTAAAAAAAAAGATGAAAGATAAACAAAATAACCCCTCCCCACCGGGCCCCCAAAATACCCCCCCCCCCCCCCCCCCCCCCCCCCAAAAAAAAGAAGAAAAAAAGAAGAAAGAAGGGTATTGTGATTGGCTAAACAAGATGAAAACACACACATAAAGGTTAGCAATGTGTTGCAGTGTGTAGCCATGTTTTGCAATGTGTAGCCATGTGTTGCAGTGTAGCAATGTGTTGCAGCGGCAGTCTGTGTGAATGACTAAACAAGATGAAAACACACACAAAAAGGCTAACAATGTGTTGCAGTGTGTAGCCATGTGTAGCAATGTGTAGCCATGTGTTGCAGTGTAGCAATGTGTTGCAGCGGCAGTCTGTGTAAATGACTGAACAAGATGAAAACACACACACAAAAAGGCTAACAATGTGTTGCAGTGTGTAGCCATGTGTAGCAATGTGTAGCCATGTGTTGCAGTGTGTAGCCATGTGTAGCAATGTGTAGCCATGTGTTGCAGTGTAGCAATGTGCAGCCATGTGTTGCAGTGTGTAGCCATGTGTAGCAATGTGTAGCCATGTGTTGCAGCTGCAGTCTGTGTGAATGACTAAACAAGATGAAAACACACACACAAAAAGGCTAACAATGTGTTGCAGTGTGTAGCCATGTGTAGCAATGTGTAGCCATGTGTTGCAGCTGCAGTCTGTGTGAATGACTAAACAAGATGAAAACACACACACAAAAAGGCTAACAATGTGTTGCAGTGTGTAGCCATGTGTAGCAATGTGTAGCCATGTGTTGCAGCTGCAGTCTGTGTGAATGACTAAACAAGATGAAAACACACACACAAAAAGGATAACAATGTGTTGCAGTGTGTAGCCATGTGTAGCAAGTTAGCCATGTGTTGCAGCTGCAGTCTGTGTGAATGACTAAACAGATAAAACACACACAAAAAGGTAACAATGTGTTGCAGTGTGTAGCCATGTGTAGCAATGTGTCTTGGCAGCGCAGCTGTGTGAATGCAAAACAGCTAAACACACACACAGAGGTAACTGGTTCCAGTGTGAGCCAGTGTGGGCAAGCCGAGCCGTGTTGCAGCTGATTTCTGGTGAGGGCCCCTAACGAGCAAACCCTTCAAGTTCACCTGTCCGGCGGGTAGGATTCGCTTCACCCTTGTCCATATCAGTATAGTGCCTGTCCAGCATAGCTTGTGAAACTGGCCCTGTCACCCTTGTCCATATCAGTATAGTGCCTGGTCCAGCATAGCTTGTGAAACTGGCCCTGTCACCCTTGTCCGTATCAGTATAGTGCCTGGTCCAGCATAGCTTGTGAAACTGGCCCTGTCACCCTTGTCCATATCAGTATAGTGCCTCGTCCAGCATAGCTTGTGAAACTGGCCCTGTCACCCTTGTCCATAGCATATAGTGCCTCGTCCAGCATAGCTTGTGAAACTGGCCCTGTCACCCTTGTCCATATCAGTATAGTGCCTGGTCCAGCATAGCTTGTGAAACTGGCCCTGTCACCCTTGTCCATAGCATTATAGTGCCTCGTCCAGCATAGCTTGTGAAACTGGCCCTGTCACCCTTGTCCATAGCATTATAGTGCCTCGTCCAGCATAGCTTGTGAAACTGGCCCTGTCACCCTTGTCCATAGCATTATAGTGCCTCGTCCAGCATAGCTTGTGAAACTGGCCCTGTCACCCTTGTCCATAGCATTATAGTGCCTCGTCCAGCATAGCTTGTGAAACTGGCCGTCACCCTGTCCATATCAGTATAGTGCCTCGTCCAGCATAGCTTGTGAAACTGGCCCTGTCACCCTTGTCCATATCAGTATAGTGCCTGGTCCAGCATAGCTTGTGAAACTGGCCCTGTCACCCTTGTCCATATCAGTATAGTGCCTCGTCCAGCATAGCTTGTGAAACTGGCCCTGTCCCCCATGTCCATATCAGTATAGTGCCTGGTCCAGCATAGCTTGTGAAACTGGCCCTGTCACCCTTGTCCGTATCAGTATAGTGCCTCGTCCAGTATAGCTTGTGAAACTGGCCCTGTCACCCTTGTCCATATCAGTATAGTGCCTGGTCCAGCATAGCTTGTGAAACTGGCCCTCTCACCCATGTCCATATCAGTATAGTGCCTGGTCCAGCATAGCTTTTGAAACTGGCCCTGTCACCCTTGTCCATATCAGTATAGTGCCTGGTCCAGCGTAGCTTGTGAAACTGGCCCTGTCACCCTTGTCATTATCAGTATAGTGCCTGGTCCAGCATAGCTTGTGAAACTGGCCCTGTCACCCGTGTCCATATCAGTATAGTGCCTGGTCCAGTATAGCTTGTGAAACTGGCCCTGTCACCCTTGTCCATATCAGTATAGTGCCTGGTCCAGCATAGCTTGTGAAACTGGCCCTGTCACCCTTGTCCATATCAGTATAGTGCCTGGTCCAGTATAGCTTGTGAAACTGGCCCTGTCACCCTTGTCCATAGCTTTATAGTGCCGTCCAGCATAGCTTGTGAAACTGGCCCTGTCACCCTTGTCCATATTATTATATAGTGCCAGGTCCAGTGTAGCTTGTGAAACTGGCCCTGTCACCCTTGTCCATAGCATTATAGTGCCAGGTCCAGTATAGCTTGTGAAACTGGCCCTGTCACCTTTGTACATATTATATAGTGCCAGGTCCAGTATAGCTTGTGAAACTGGCCCTGGTAGCATTTGCTTCACCCGAGTCCATATCATGATAGTGCCTGGTCCAGTATAGCTTGTCAAACTGGCCCTGTCACCCATGTCCATATCATTATAGTGCCAGGTCCAGTATAGCTTGTGAAACTGGCCCTGTCACCCATGCCCATATCATTATAGTGCCAGGTCCAGTATAGCTTGTGAAACTGGCCCTGGTAGCATTTGCTTCACCCTTGTACATATCATTATAGTGCCAGGTCCAGTATAGCTTGTGAAACTGGCCCTGGTAGCATTTGCTTCACCCGAGTCCATATCATGATAGTGCCTGGTCGTTTGTCACATTATATTCCCTGATCTAGTATAGCCTGTGAAGCTGGCCCCGGTCGTTTGCCTCATTATATTCCCTGCTCCAGAAAAACTCGGGAAATCAGCCATGTAAAGATTTATCACAATATATTCCTTGGTACAGCATAGCTTGTGAAACTGGACGTGGTAGGATTTGTCACCGTTGTACATATAATTATATTCCGTGGTACGGCATAGCTTGTAAAACTGGCCGTGGTCGTTTGTCACATTATATTCCCTGTCCAGTATAGCCTACGAAACTGGCCCTTGTAGGATTTGTCACATTATATTCCCTGGTCCATTATAGCCTGTTAAATTGGCCCTGGTCAGATTTGTTTCATTGAATTATATTCCCTGCTCCACCATAGCCTGGGAAACTGGTCCTTGTCGGATTTGTCACATTATATTCCCTGATCCAGCACAGCGTGTGGAAACTGGAGCTGGTATGATTTGTCACCGTTGTGCGTGTATATCATTATATTCCCTGCTCTAGTATAGGCTGTGGAAACTGGAGCTGGTAGGATTTGTCACTGTGGTATATATAATTAAATTCCCTGGTCCAGTATAGCTTGTGGAACTGGCCCTGGAGGAAAGACCCTATTCTCTGAAGGTTCAGCTGTACAGGCCTGTAAAAAAAAAAAAACTATAAAAAAAACACGCATATTACGTAGTACGCACAGTTTACAGACATGGAATATTATTCTATGTCTGTAGCACAGTCCCTTTGCTAGACATGGAATATTATTCTGTGTCTGTAGCACAGTCCCTTTGTTAGACATGGAATATCATTCTGTGTCTGTTGCACAGTCCCTTTGTTAGACATGGAATATTATTCTGACTCTGTAGCACAGTCCCTTTGCTAGACATGGAATATTATTCTGTGTCTGTAGCACAGTCCCTTTGTTAGACATGGAATATTATTCTGTAGTACAGTCCCTTTGTTAGACATGGAATATTATTCTGTGTCTGTAGCACAGTCCCTTTGCTAGACATGGAATATTATTCTGTGTCTGTAGCACAGTCCCTTTGTTAGACATGGAATATCATTCTGTGTCTGTTGCACAGTCCCTTTGTTAGACATGGAATATTATTCTGACTCTGTAGCACAGTCCCTTTGCTAGACATGGAATATTATTCTGTGTCTGTAGCACAGTCCCTTTGTTAGACATGGAATATTATTCTGTAGTACAGTCCCTTTGTTAGACATGGAATATTATTCTGTGTCTGTAGCACAGTCCCTTTGCTAGACATGGAATATTATTCCTTGTCGTAGCACAGTCCCTTTGTTAGACATGGAATATCATTCTGTGTCTGTTGCACAGTCCCTTTGTTAGACATGGAATATTATATCTGACTCTGTAGCACAGTCCCTTTGCTAGACATGGAATATTATTCTGTGTCTGTAGCACAGTCCCTTTGTTAGACATGGAATATTATTCTGTAGTACAGTCCCTTTGTTAGACATGGAATATTATTCTGTGTCTGTAGCACAGTCCCTTTGCTAGACATGGAATATTATTCTGTGTCTGTAGCACAGTCCCTTTGTTAGACATGGAATATCATTCTGTGTCTGTTGCACAGTCCCTTTGTTAGACATGGAATATTATTCTGACTCTGTAGCACAGTCCCTTTGCTAGACATGGAATATTATTCTGTGTCTGTAGCACAGTCCCTTTGTTAGACATGGAATATTATTCTGTAGTACAGTCCCTTTGTTAGACATGGAATATTATTCTGTGTCTGTAGCACAGTCCCTTTGCTAGACATGGAATATTATTCTGTGTCTGTAGCACAGTCCCTTTGCTAGACATGGAATATCATTCTGTGTCTGTAGCACAGTCCCTTTGCTAGACATGGAATATTATTCTGTGTCTGTTGCACAGTCCCTTTGCTAGACATGTTTTTACCTTGTTGCTGTTTTGTTGTTGTTATTGTGTGTTTATTGTGTGTGTTTTTTGTGTGTGCTTTTGTTTTTTGTTTTGTTATTGTTGTCTTTTGTTTGTTGGTCTGTTTTATTTTGTTTTTTTTGTTTTTGTTATTGTAATTCACAAACAAAAATCAACTATCTGAATCGGTTCTACAAACGTAGCTGATATTTTAATTCATCGACAGTCTGCTCCTTTGTGTTCCTCTCTCTCTCTCTCTCTCTCTCTCTCTCTCTCTCTCTCTCTCTCTCTCTCTCTCTCTCTCTCTCTCTCTCTTATTTTTTTAATTTCCTGGCCTCTTCAAAGCTAGTATAAAGTACACAGATACCTGGGCTTCTCCCTTCCGCTTTCAGGTCTACACTTTAACGAAGACATCAGCGTGTGTGACTGGCCAGAAAACGCCAACTGTGCGGGTGGGAGGTCCGGCTACTCCGGGAGTTCCAACTCGGGCTACGATTCCTACGGCGAAGACTACGCGTATTACGAAGACGAACCGGACGACGCGACGTACCCGTACCAACCCGGTACAGCTGCACCCAAACATTATGAGGAGAAAGAGTACTACACCGAGGCTCCTAGAGCTACCAGTGCTCCAGTGTATAGGTGGGTGGCACTTGTTGCTCTGGGTGATGACAAGTGGTTGGGTTGAAAATGAGGGTTGGTGGGTGTGGCGTCGAGCGGTAAAAGTGTTGACCAGCGTGCGCGCGCGCGCGCGCGCGCGTGCGTGCGTGCGTGCGTGCGTGCGTGCGTGCGTGCGTGCGTGCGTGTGTGTGTGTCTTCTTCTTCTTCTTCTTCTTCTTCTTCTTCTTCTTCTTCTCCTCCTCCTCCTCCTCCTCCTCCTTCTTCTTCTTCTTCTTCTCCTCCTCCTCCTCCTCATTTTCCTCCTCCTCCTCCTCCTCCTGTGTGCGTGTGTGCGTGTGTGTGTGTGTGTGTGTGTGTGTGTGTGTGTGTGTGTGTGTGTGTGTGTGTGTGTGTGTGTGTGTCTTCTTCTCCTCCTCCTCCTCTCTTTTCCTTCTTCTTCTTCTTCTTCTTAATGTTGTTGTAAAACGTTCCGGACTCCTACCATGTGTGCAGGATGGGCGCTATAGATATCCCCTTTATCATCATCATCATCATCATCATCGTTATCATCACCATCTTCATTTATCAGTGGGTGTAGCTGTTTGGAGGATGGTGGGAGCGGCTTGCTGTTTGTAGGTAAAAGAGACGTTAAGCAGTGGATGCTGACGAGTGGGTTGGACGGAAATAAGTGGAGATGGGTGTGAGTTTCAGAGACCGGTGTTTACTAGTGGGTGTGGCTGTTTAGAGGTAAGTGGGTGTGGCTGTTTAGAGGTAAGTGGGTGTGGCTGTTTAGAGGTAAGTGGGTGTGGCTGTTTAGAGGTAAGCGGGTGTGGCTGTTTAGAGGTAAGTGGGTGTGGCTGTTTAGAGGTAAGTGGGTGTGAACTGTTGCTTCTAAGTACAAGTGACTTTGAGCAATAGGAACCTAGACAAGCGTAGGTTAGTGACTTTAAGCCTTGGGTGCGTATTGCGCTGACTTTAAGCTGTGGGTGTTGACAAGTGGGTGTGTAAAGAAGCGTAGGTGCGTGACTTTAAGCTGTGGGTGTTGACAAGTGGGTGTGTACAGAAGCGTAGGGGGGTGACTTTAAGCTGTGGGTGCTTCATTCATTGTCATGCATTTTTATCTCTCACTCTGTTCAGACCCATCTCGAGACCCAAACCCCGCCCCGTCTCCAGACCCAAGCCCCGCCCCGTCTACAGGCCCAGCGACAGTGACCACAACTACGACAGCGACAGCGACGACAGAAGCGGACACAGCGGCAACTACGGCAGAAAGGGAGGCGGCTCCGGAAACGGCGGTGGCGGCGGCCGGAAGTCCGGATCAGAATACAAGGACTACGGTCGCGGCCAGAGCGGAAAATCCCACGGCGGAGGGGACTACAACAACGACTACCGAGGAAGCGGAGACTACGACTACAGAGGCAGCGGTGGCCACGGAGGGGGCGGCCGATACGACGGCGGACACGGTGGCCGAGACAGCGGCCGATACGACGGCGGACACGGTGGCCGAGACAGCGGCCGATACGACGGCGGACACGGTGGCCGAGACAGTGGCCGATACGACAGCGGACACGGTGGCCGAGACAGCGGCCGATACGACAGCGGACACGGTGGCCGAGACAGCGGTCGGGGAAGTGGACACGGCAACTACGGCGGAGGACGCGACTACAACGGCGGAAACTGGGGCTACAAAAATGGAGGTGGCGGCGGTGGCGGTGGCGGCAGCGGCAAATACAACAACAACTACAACAACAACTACAACAACAAAAACAACTACCCCAACCAAGGTGGCTATCCGTCAGGGGGTAACTTCGGCGCTCCGATGCAGGGAGGTAACTTCGGCGCTCCCATGCAGGGAGGTAACTTCGGTCCGCCGATGTGGCCGTCCATAAACGTCCCCCCGGTCTTCAGCAAACAGCCGCTGCCCTGGATGGCGCAACCGCAGCGCCCCCCTCCATTCACTGCCGGCGTGGGCGGACAACTCATCAACGGGAAGGGGCCGGTAGGGGGCATCCCTGTCTACCCTCTCAACAAACAGTCTTTCGGGTCCCAAACCACTGGAGGGAAGCCTTCCGCGTCCCAGCAGTTCGGAGCCAAACAACCAATAATGAGCAGCGGTATGCAAATGAGGCCAATAATGAACGGCGGTATGCAAATGAGGCCTATAATGAGCGGCGGTATGCAAATGAGGCCTATAATGCGCGGCGGTATGCAAATGAGGCCGATCATGAGCGGCGGTATGCAAATGAGACCGATCATGAACGGCGGCATGCAAATGAGGCCGATGGTGAACGGCGGCATGCAAATGAGGCCGATGGCGAACGGCGGCATGCAAATGAGGCCGATGATGGGCGGCGGCGGCGGCGTCATGCGAATGAGGCCAATGATGCGGAACGGAGGGATGCAGATGAGGCCAGTCATGGTGGGCAAGCCGGTGACTCTGGGCAAACCCAACGTGGGCGTGTCCAGCCTGGGCAAGGCCTTCATCCCGGTCATCAGGAAGAACCCGCAGCTGTCCAAGATGTTTTTGGGACAAGGCACTTCCGGCTACCTGCAGTTCAACCCTCTGGCCCAGAGCCACCCCTCCGTCATGAACGATTACGGCATGGGCTCCATCAACTGGGGCGGCTCCGGAATGTCCAACTATGGGACAGGGATGATGGGCGGTGGGACAGGGATGATGGGCGGTGGGACAGGGATGATGGGCGGTGGGACAGGAATGATGGGCGGTGGGACAGGGATGATGGGCGGTGGGACAGGAATGATGATGGGCGGTGGGACAGGGATGATGGGCGGTGGGACAGGAATGATGGGCGGTGGGACAGGGATGATGGGCGGTGGGACAGGAATGATGATGGGAGGTGGGACAGGGATGAACAACATGGGAGGAGCCGGGATGATGATGCAGCCATTGATGATGGGGTCATCTGGCGGAGGACTGAGCAAGGTGAGCGGCGATGTGACTCAGTGAGAGACTTTCACTGCAGTTCACTTTTGTTTTTTCTCTCTCTCTGGTTCCTTGGATAGTTTTTTTCCTTCGTTCCCTTCTTCCTTCTTTGATAAATAATATAAAGCAGCGCAAAATCTTGTCCGTAGAGACTATTTTAAGCGCGCGTGCGCGCACACACACGCACGCGCGCACGCACACATGCATACGCACGCACGCGCGCACGCGCGCACGCAGGCACACGCATACGCGCACGCGCGCACGCACACACACACACATG